>VKOC01017062.1:0-110459 GCA_009364415.1 Spea multiplicata
CCCTGATAGTGACATCAGTGGGAAATGATTTTTACATTTTACTAGTTTTTTTACTATTTTTTTTCTAATTATTATCAATTTTATTTTATTTTTTAATTTATTTTTACTAATCACACTGTGATTAGAAAGCTGGGCTCCATTGACTTGCATGGTGAATGCAGTACCTGTATTCAACCTGCAAGTGGAGCCAAAGTTCTCTAGATGGCCTGGAGTCTGGAGACCATCTAGCAAACTTTTAAAATTTGTTGGTTCCTGTTACAGGGCGGC
This sequence comes from Spea multiplicata, assembly GCA_009364415.1. NCBI lineage: Eukaryota > Metazoa > Chordata > Amphibia > Anura > Pelobatidae > Spea > Spea multiplicata. Next base: position 268 of record VKOC01017062.1, read on the forward strand.
GGCCATCTTGGTTGATGGCGAAGATCACCGGCAGCTGCGGCTGCGACCGCTCTCCGGAGCGGTCACAGCCCATCGAAAGGTAAGTGTTTGGTGTCGCTGGATGCCTCCTGATCGAGGCATTCCAGCGACACCATTTAAGTTTAGGAGGCGATCATCGATCGCCTCCTAAACGCTTTTAAAACGGGCGTCCGCCACCATACAAGTATGGCGGATGTTGACGCCCCGTGGAGGGGCCAGAGATGGCCCCTTCATTACAATTGCGGCATTGCTGAATGCCTCGAGGTCGAGGCATTCAGCAACGTTTTTTGGGTGCAGAAAGCGAAATCATACTAAGCGCTCAGTAATACATAACTGGAAAGGGGGCTAACTCACATTCTTTTATGATCGCTTTGGCTAATGTAGAATGCAACATTTCTACACAAAATCACTAATGGTTCGAGTTTGTAATCTCAGTTCAGAATAAAGAAATATATTCTTGACTAGGGCAGTGCTATTCCTCAAGGTTTAAGTCAGAGGTTAGGTTTAAGTTAGACTTAAATGGGCATGCTGATGCATCTGTGTGCTAACCTCACTGAGAAACTGTCCTGTTACCCGATTTAATATTTTTCACAATCAGTTAAACTCCATACTTTTCTGCGTTACATTGTTGTAATCTTGCAAGAATACAAAAAGCTTGCAAATGAAAGAAGATCAGCTCCACAGAGCTAAGTGTGTGAAGTGGTGATGTTTGTCGTATGTTTATTGTGTTCAGTGTTAATGACTCATCCCAGCCAAAGTGGTAAAGTCTAAAACAATTTAAACGGGGCATAGGTGTATATTTTTTTTATATATTGCAACTATTCAAGTTAAAAAAAAAAAAAGAAAAAAAAGCAAATTCTCATTCTCACTCCCATTCTGAACCATGAGTTCCTTTGTGGAATTGTCCTAAACTAGAATGTTTTATTGCAAAAAAAACCAATAGTCCAGATGGAATTAAATAATGTAAAAAAAAAAAAGTTGTAGTTTTGACTCATTTTGATCACGTCTAAAGCCTATCTAGAGTGCTATGGACTTGCCGTACAAGCATACAGGCTAAACCTAAAAGACTTGACCTCAGCAGTAGCTATCAGTAACAACCTCCCTTAGGCGGTTTCCTTTTTTATTTGCTCTCCTTGGAAATGTCATTCTTCAACCATTCAACAACTGTATAATATATGTAACCTTGAAAACTTGTGTTCTATTGGAATTTGGTTAGCCAATGTAGGTATTATATTCATCAAATCTGCTAATTTCCTTTCCACAACTAACATGGTACAGCTATATAATCTCTTATTTGCATTTCTCTACTGGCTTTGTATTCCTAGTATATTACTACTTTAGATATCAAAGTAGAGTAGAAGGGCAATATTTAAAGGAGAGCATTTAATTCTGAAATATTGTGATTTTAAATCTGCTGTGTTAAGGTTAAAAGTGATATTATTCTTTAAAACCAGAGTAGTAGTTACAATGCTTTCAGATTTAAAAAAAATATATACTTTAAAGTGCTTAGAATGTTTTGGATAATAGTTCTAAAATAGCAGTTTTTGCATCTATTAAATATAACATCAAGATCGAATTATGTTTGTCGTTTTCTAGCAGTGAACTCAACCCCCAGCAGTTGGAGCTTGGACAGTGGGAAAGAAGCTAAAAATATGTCAGAAAGTGGACGGCACATGACCCCTCCTGTGCCACCAAGGCCCACACAGGGTGGTGAGTTTCATTTGTCGCTGTCTGGAAGAGAAATGCATTATTTATGAAAAGAACAAGGGTGCGCAACTCCAGTGTTTTAGTACATAAACCATGCCACAACTTTTGGATACCCCAGCATGAACATTGGAATCACAGAATAATTTAACAACTTGTTTCCAGGCAAAGGACGACAGAAATCATGGCATGTTTGTAGCCCTTTAGGACTGGAGTTGTGCAGCCAGTTGTGGTTTAGAAGAACCAATCATGACAATGAGGGCTTGGTTACTTTTAATGTTGGATGACTGTATGTCATACATGTCATCAATTAACTATTTGTATTAAACCACTTAATCATGTCTGGAAGGATAAGCAACAGAAAGCCCCAAAGCTAACACTATACCTGCCACCTCTCACTGTCAGTAACACACATAGTTCCAGCTTGTTCTTACTGTGAATTAAATTGGGCCATTGTAGAACTGTTCCACTAAATGAAGTTAAAACTGCTGAGTGGGAATGGGGAATTAGTGTCAATCCCGATAGAATATTTATCTCCTTCCTTGAAATGTAGGAGTGGAAGTCTGAGTATTAACTCGGTATTACAACCATCTATTAATATTTCAATAGCAATTAACCACCATAGTGATACATGCCATATAGGCAAGATATATACTGTATATTCTAAACCTCTTAATTGCAAGACTAAAAAAGGAATAAATTACCAAACTTACAAATAAATATATTGAACAAACAGGTCTGTAGGGTATAATTCATGTTTTGTGTGATTACAGCTTCTCCAGCCAGGAATATAGCTGCCGTGTCCCCATCTATAATGGGAAGATCCCCAATGAAGGTAATAGATTGTCGTGCCCAAGTTATTTTCATATAACTGGTACCATTAAACTAAGCAGTGTCTGTGATGCTCATATAACTAATGCAAGTTACTTCGATATGTTTTTACATATTTTACATACTTACTTAAGTTGTTATATCAATATGGCAATATTGTGTGTGGTCTCGATATGGATTTTTAACATGAGCAGTAGTAGAACAAGCCCAGAAGATGGCACCATTACACCTCAAAAGGCATTTTTATTTGCATTGGCATTAAACACCTCACAAGGCTTTTTCTCTGAAAAGTTAATAACATGCTAAAACCTGTTTTGCATTTATTGTGCAAAAAAAAAATCATCACAATAATAAAAAGACTGGCCACTGATTATTGTCAGATATGAAAACAGAATTGTAAAATCTGACCGTGTATAAACAGACATGCCAACAATTACTTTCTCTGCTTCTGCAGATTGTAATATTTTCAACACTGCAAAATAACTGGAAATAAAAAAAAGCTTCTTGAAATCAATTTTAAGAGTAGAAGACACTATGGCTACACGTGGCTGCCATGGGTAGAAATTAAGGTCAAAAAGAGGAGCCTCTTGATCACCTAGCTTTTAGCCCATTGCACACCCATACTGGACATCTGGCACGCCAGGCAAATGTCTGGTGGGCTGTGGTCAATAGGGTCTTATACAGCAGATCAGAGGCTGCCTATCGATGTTGGGTCTTCAGTCCGACTTCTATAATGAATAAACTTTGTACAGAACACACACCTGACTAATGGCTGATGAACAACAGATCGTTAATACATTTCCCATTACACAATTTTGCAATTGGTAAAAAGTGTGTTTTACCTTGGGGTTCTTTAATGCCGGCACTGTTGCTACCATGCCTCTCTTAGTTACAATGTGGTTCATTTAACAATCATAAATCTTTTCTTTCTTATAGGGTTCAATGCAGTCATTCACCCCATCTCCGGTAGACTGCCATCCATCCATTTCAAACTCACCAGTTTTGTCAGGAAGTTGCAGTAGCGGAATCTCTTCGCTTAGCCGCTGCAGTATTTCAGAAATGTCAGGTTTCGAGACTCAGTTCTTTGACCAATCGGTTCCTGGTTATGGTATACCAGAAGAGCCAACAAGAAAGGAAAACAAGACCCCACCCCCTTACAGTGTGTATGAAAGGACCTTAAGACGCCCTGTTCCCATACCTCAATGCCTTTCGATTCCTGCCCCTATCGACCCACCAGCTTTACCACCCAAACCGGGCCCAGTTCGTCCAACAACCCTGGAGAATGGCAAAAGGACCGAACCCCTTCAACGCCCTAGACCTTTCCCAAGGAAAGTTTCACAGTTGTAACAAAATTTGCATATTTTTTTTATTTTAATGCCGTGAATGAACAATATCATTCATCATATAATATTTAACAAATTACCCTTTGGGGTCCTTTGATGAATAAAAAAACTGCAGAAGGGGTAGATACACTTAATGAAAGTGTGGGCACTTTAATTGTTTACTCTTTGATTCCCTATTTAAGGAAGTGAAGTGTATTTTTTGTATTATTGTTTTGCACATTATTTTAGGAATATAAATTCAGGATTAACTTGACATGAGGCACTTTTGATCAAGTAAAGGAAAATAAGAAGCACATTTATTCTCCCAATATGTGCTATTTTTGGACGAGCTCTTCAAGGTTCTGTGGATTTTAATATTTCTTTGTTTTATATAGATATATACATCAAATGTTTATTTCCAAAATTAGAATTTTTTAAATTTTTTCATTATTTAAAATACGTGACAGGCAGTTCTTAAGTGTAAAGCAGAGCTTACTGAAGAGTTTAACCAGTCACCAGTTCCAAATTTGTTATGCATGCTAACCCCAAACTTAGACTATGGCACAATTGTTAATTTGGAGTAACTTTTCTGAAATAGTATTTTTCCTATAATATTTTCCTATTGTGATAGGAATGTTTAGATGTGCATGTGTAATGTATATAGTCCACTGCTCAATTTGCTGTATGTGGTACATTTTGTATATTCAGAGACCAGTTTGTTGTATAAACTTTGAGGGTTTGTACCCCAGCTTTGCATGTGTTACAATGCTAAAGCAGTAAAGAGTTGTTGACTATGGTGGAAATACTCTACGGGCTGTTGTGCTGAGAGATCACAAATTTACAGTTTAATTGTATTAGCACACAGTGTTGCATGTCAACTTGACCACTCTTTGTGGAGAATCGAATCCATGTCTCTCACTTTATCCAACCACACTTAATCTTTAAGGCTCTTGGCATAATTTTGAAGCTGTTTTTGCCTCAGAAGCTGTGGGATTTCCCTCAATAGGCCACATTTGCCACATCACTCATGAGAACTACAGGGAAACTAGAAGGAGTCTGACTATTATCCTCCGAGACTGGTGAGAGTAGCCTTTTCCGCTAAAAGGCCAGATGATTGTGTTCTTTGTCCACAGCTCAATCCTATGTCTATCTAATACTAAGTGCTGCAGTCAGTCAGACTACAACTCCCATGGTACTCCTCCAGCTCATTATAGGAAGGACAAGTAATGCCAATTATATTTTATGGTGTTGACTGATCATTTGAATGAATGGTATCTGACTTTGTTGTTAAAATATCTACTACCTAATTAAAATGACCAATTAAGATGTGTCCAGCACTTGGAGGGTGATCTGATATAACTGTTATGATACGTTTAATTTAGAGATAATTCTGCCTGTTCCATTATTATACGGAGCGCAGTTACTCACTTACTGTGACGTAACTTACACAAGCATGTCGACATGAAAAAATCTTGTCATTTAATGCATCATATTCTCCTAAAGCAATAATGCGTTAGCAAGTCATACGGCATAAAAGCAGAATTTAAGTAGTATTACTGTCCTTCCTTAGATCCCAATGACACATGCTTATATGTGATTTTAACTCTGAAGCTATTACCATGTCATGTAACGAACTCTTAACTGGGCCCATTGTTCAAAGTGCCTTGTATTTGCAGTCCACCCAATGTATATTAATGTGCAACTCGGTGTTTACCTACAATGATATTGTATACACAAGATGGTGGAGCTTCTGACTGAAATGTGTTTCGACAAGCAATAGAAGTATTTCATTCCAGTATTTCAAATAGTGTTTGATACACTGCCTCTTGATTGTGAATAATGTCTTTGACACTGCTTAAAAAAAAGATGGTGCTGTATGCCCTCTCCATAACTACACATTGTTAATTGAATGTGAACGAAAGGACCATGGTGAAGCTTGCTGATCACATCCCTCATGTTGTTTCCCCAGTCGTATTTATATATTGTATAGTATTTCTGTAAATTAAATCAAAGGGGTTTCAGTTGTGTTGTTTGCTTTCGGTTTTGTTTTTCCTCTTTCTGTTCTGTCTGTAGATGCAGACGCTCTTTAACTAGGTCCAAAATCAAGTAACAACCATTCTGTTTATTGGGTTCATTTCATCCTATCATTAAATATCTTTTCACAGCCATGGGACTGCACTGAAAAGAAGTATTGGCAATGCTTCTGCAGAGTGAACCAATTAACACTAGATATGTGCTAGCTTGTATTAGTGCATGGAGATCACTTGATAAATATTTGAACTATATGACTTATGTGTTAGTGTTCTTACAATGGATAAGAGCTATTTCAAGAACTCATTTTGATGACCAGAAGACACAAACCACATACCTAATATCATAAATATTAACAAATGCAGAAAAAAATTAAGTACAACAGCATAAAATACTACAAATATAAAAGTGGCTACAAGTTTGGTAAAGTAGTGTTTTTTACAATTCAACATATCTGATAATTGTTGGATAAGCATAATCCTTGTGTGTCAAATTGAATCCGTTGCATTAGTCCCTTACATTGAGTTTTGCAACCTCATTGAAATTATGAGGCAATTTCTTAAATATCCTTATTGATATTGATGACATTTGTGTGCTAACATTGCTCTTTTTCAAAAACTCTAGAACAGATGCAGTGCTGTGCCTTCACTAGTAGTGTTCAGTTTAGGCTGTTGGAATTTGTGAAATTTAGGCAAGATGTAGGCAAGTTGGAGTAAGATGCTGTATGAAGGGTCAGCGTAAGGTTAAGGCAAAATGCATAGTTAATGCAGCAAAAATCACATTTTCATCTCACCACATCTCACTAATAAACAAATAAACTGTTGTTTCCTGCAAGCACAGACATTGTATCTTTCTTTGTTGTATTCGATCGTATAGATTTCTATGTCCAGATGAACATACCTGTAAACATTCCTGTAAAGATTTTATCCTCCCCATTGAATGCAAAGCACATTCACAATCACTCCCATGATTCATGTGCTTGCAATTAATAGAATTGTCATGCATTTAAACCCGCTTGTTAAAATAATAATGTTCAAATATTCCCTTTTTTCTGGGAAGGTAATTTTAGTAAAGAGTGTATTTTGCTTTACAGACCATTTGACAAAGAATGACCACGTTTTATATTTTTCCCAAGAAAACTGTAAGCAGGCATATGCTGCTGAGTGGTTATTGAAAGTTTTTCTATAGTAAATGTTCAAATATTTTTGTACATAACTCGTTAACTTTAATAAGATATCCCATTACCTTTAAAAAAAAAAAAAAAAAAAAAAAACATGCATATGCAGTATGATTGTGATAATTATGCCAAATACTTTATGTATTGAAAATTTGTATATATGTGCTTTTTAAACAATAATTCAGCCATATTGACTTTACAGTTTTGAATGTCGAAAGAAAATATATGGTAAAAAATATTTATGTTTTAGTAAAAATATTCAACTAAAAAAAAAGACCAGTAATGCTAGCTTTGTTTCTGGCAATTTTGCAGTTTGGATTTTTTTTAGAATTGGTTGTGGCTTTGGAATATAACATATTGTGTTTGTAACATACATTAACAGGTGTAAAAGGCAAGAAGAAATATATGTATTTGTATGTATATGTATGCATATACATAGACTTGTATAAAGAACTATTGCCTTCTGCTGTTACATCATAACAGGCAATTTGATTTCTCTGTGTAGATTAGTTACTTTGTTGTACAGTGTTTGACCCATGATATTAAACTGTGTTTATTTGCTTTTGCAGCCTCTATTTCTGCCAACCAGCAGAATTGTTAAATTTAATACTTGCGTGTACTACTGGACTCATTAGTGCAGCATAACTTGTATGATAATCTCATCGCCAGATGTTCATATTAGTGGCTGCAGCAATGAAACAAAGTGAAATAAAGTTACTTGATTACTATGCGTCTTGTTTTTTTGTGTTTTTTTTTATCTTGCTTATCAATGTTTTTTCAGTTTCATAGTCAATGTATGTTATTTACACCTGCCCTACATGACATGCTAATGCTTCCTCAGCATGGTTGAAACTTAGTAAAACACTTGTAGCTTTTTATAGTTTCTGTAATGTTTTTATATTATCCGTGTTATAAGTAAAATGAATACCATATGCTCGATGATTTTCATTTCCCAGTTCTTCTATATACAGGACCACTAGAAGATACACTGAATAAATTAGTCTTTTTAAACACCTCAATTATGCTAATATCAAGACCCAACTGTACTTCTCTATGGAGTAATCTTTTAGAACAATTGGTTCCTAGATGAAGAAGTTCCTCAGACACCTAATATTCACATTTTAAATGCAAAAGGACATTGCTGCCAAATGCTGTATAGAACACTGCTTCAAATGTCTGAACAAGATAGACAGATCTCAACTAAACTTAAGTGTTTATGTGACAAAGCCTGTGCTAACATTATTCAGGGCCTTAGGCATTCGTTTTTACTATGCAACTTTAATTTGCACTTGGTAGCAAATGTACTTGAAATGACCTTTAACAATGTAGCTTGTCATTATTGCTTGTTAGACAGTTTTGATATCAGTCTTAATTTCATATGTGGTAGCAATGAACAACTTTATGAAATCTTTCAAAAAATCCGGATCATCGGGCCCAGACTGGTTATCTGGCACACCAGGCAAATGCCTGGTTTCCCATACTCACCCTATATGCCTCTCCAGCAGGCAGATAAGGTTGTGCAGTGTGTGGCCGCTGACTGGATATGCCTGGTCACACACTACATGAGTATAAATATAAATGGCCTGTCATATCCACCCGTCAGCAGCACATCACTTCATTAGGTGAACGTCAGTGCCAAGGCTACCTTGTTATTCTCAGTCCGACCCTGGTGAACATTAATATTCAATGAAAAAAATATGTCAAATGTGCAAAATATTTTATTTTAGAGTTATAGCACAGTCAATATATTCAACACTATAAGACAATAATATTTTGAAGAATAAATGGCAAGAATTGAGGTCACTTAGAACCACACCAACTACAAAAAAATGTAATCTCTATATGATTGGTTTTGCTGCTGGATTCCATGGCATACTACTGATATGGAAAAAGCATGGAAAAGTTCCATTTCCAGCATATGGTCCAGTGCATAACACTAACATAATATTGCGTTACCAGGCCTTGCTCAGCCATTGTCTCCTCGAGGTTGGCATAATGTGTAATGTCACTTTGCCCTGCCTAATATATTTGGGCACCAGGGGGTAACAGCTCAACAGCCTGCCCCAAAAGCAATCAAAGAAAACCTAGGTGCATAAATACAGGGGCTTCACAAGAAAGTTTTAGTCATTATATATTCTTTTGTAGACCTTGGAGTTTTTTTCCATACAATACTAGAATGAGTAATACATAATTGTTATGTGGAACGTAAATGTGTGGTCTGACTCTTTGTTCTTCCTAAACAGCTATTTTCCCCAACTGTGAACAATTAAGCAACGGATTAACACAAAGCTGATAACAGTTCTGTGATGCACTTGATATTTTTCTTTTAATCATAGATTGAAACCTGTATTTTCTGCTAAACCAGGGATTAAGCTGCTTGCAGCTGTACACAATCCTCTTTAAATAGTCAGGATTCTTCATTTTAAGAAAAAAAGAGAAAATGTAGCTGTCATAGTCCCAAAGTCCTGCAGTATAACTATTTCCATGGAAAAAAGGAACTTTTACATTCTAATGTTATCACATTGTCTAATATAGAAGGCTGGCTATGTGGCAGATGTTCTTGCTTATTTCAGTAGTTCAACAAATCTGACCTCTAATGCTGGTGGACGGACAGCTCACAATCTCTGGTTCAGCGAAGATGAAAAAGTAGCTTGCACAATAGGAATCCAGTTAAAACAATTGGATGATAGTGATAACCAGGTAACCAGGTATTTCATCTAGAGTAGGATCATCTACCCGAAGTATAGTGGCCTACTTGCCCAACACATGAGACAAAGACAACCTCAACCTAAAATCAGAACATCTACAGTTAAATATATAAAGGAAGTCATGAAATACTTTTTAGAAGACATTAAATGCCTATTCCTATATTAATCTTTAGTGGTCTATTATGGTTTTTTTGTTTTGTTTTAAATTTTTAGGCAGAGCCTCAAAATCAAGATGTACTGAAATATATAAAGCATTGTAAAGTTTGGTGTAAAGTAAAAGATTTACCAGCAAAACTAGAAAAAGTCATTTGCAATTCTACATTCTCGGGACACACTGGTAGCGTTTTGAAATAAAACAAAATAAAGGTTATATGGTGGTGACCTGGGGAGGTACAGAGGTAGTGAACAGCTGTGTTCTGTTTGTCAGGCACTCTCACAATTACTTGTTTCCTCATAATATTCCTATGCAGAAACCTTACTGACCTTAGTGCACATTACACTCTTTTTTCAAAATTCAAGTTGTCATTCGTGAAAACGGGAAAGATTGACAAGTTCACCAGTTCAAATCTAATTCCATCCTTTCTATTTTCTATTTTTCTGCAGTAAGAAATAAAGCATGTTAAATATTTATGTATGACATTTTGTCCTGATGTGTATGAAAGGGTCAGACAAGGCTGCATACACACACACATACCATATATATATATATTATAAATTGTGCAGCCAGCTGTACAGAGCAGACTTCTTCAGCACTGATTAGATTCAATGCTAATAACTAGTTCCCAGCTACAGTTAATTAAGGAGTTTTGACAAGGTTAAACAATGTAAAAGAATGGCTTAGTGACTGGAACACTTTGAGTAATATCTCTTTTTTTATGTAACCAAAAAAACAGTATACACACAGAATGGTTTAGACACATGGAGCTTTTGCTATTGCGTTAGGAAGAAAGTTAACAATGGTTTGTCCAAGTTCACAATTAAATGACATATTGACCTCACTGAAAGATGCTGTGATTCTTTGGCCCTAATTCTGTTAGGGGACTTTTCATTGATTTTGGAAGATGGTGGTAAAACAGATATGGCCTAAAACTTACCCCCTTAGGGGTTAATGGTAATGAGAGACATGTTCATCCATCCTAACACACACACACAAAGATGTAAGGAGCTTATGGTTAAACAAGTGTCATAACTTTTTGTGACTCTCATGAACTCTTATCTCTTGATGTACTTAGGAAGAGCTTAAGAATATTTGCATCAAGCCTATACCCATTTGCGTGTCAAGGTTTGTTGTAAAGTTAACCTTCCACTATCCATATGATTTTTTTAAAAATACATTACATTTTTTTTTTTTTTAATTTCTGTTCAAGGTAAATATTGTTATGAACCAATATATTAATTTAAAGTACAATATATTTTCTTGGAATGCATAAAATGTCTTTTTCTTTCCTGCAAAACTGAAAATTTACATCTGTAGGATTATATTATGCTTTTAAGTATTTTAACAATAGCCATATAATGCAACCACCAAGGAAGCTTATTGAAGCACAGCAAGTCCCTCAGAAAACCTAGTAGCCGTATTCATTTATTTATTGTAACCATTATGGATAAATTATATTTTAGTCTGATGTAATGTTGTCATCGGAGCCAAGATATTTGATTTCAGATCACATTATAATTACAGATTTACTAACTTAGCACATCCTTTACCAATGTACCAGGCAAAAATTACAGTGAACACAATAATAAAATGCAAATTTCTGTAGCATAATATTGTTTTGTAGTGTATAAAGGGAAACTGTAACATACAAAACACCTTGGACTTGCCTTTCTGTTGATGTATACAGCACACTCTTAGTTCCGCACTCCAAGATGTGATATTACCACACCATCAGCGTGCTGGCGAACTTGTGTCATCACACTGCATTGAGGGACAGAATGTGGCTTAGTGAGCCCAGTGCATTGTCCTGGGACCAGATTGCCCAGGTCAGGTCTCCACATTACAGGACTGTCCTAGGCAGCTCAGGACACATGGCAGTGTGCCTGCTATTGGGCATCTCTGTTAATCTGGCCCTGGCCCCACTCCTGTCTTTTATATAATGCATTAATCTATCTAGGCTAAATGTGCCAATAGTATTTACATGTCACAGATGCATTAGGAGCATGTTGCTTGTGTGCACAAGATCTAAAGCTGCTAAATAGTAAAGCAGCCAACAAGAGTGGGTACAGAGAAATGGCCAAATATACTCAAAGCATAATGGGTTTTGCAATGGGTAGGCATGAGCTGAATTCTTTAATTACAACATTCGCAAAAAACGACATATAGTATGAAAAGGCTATTCCAACATACAGGTAGATTTGATGTTCTGTTCCCTAACTGATTTTGGTGACATTTGAAGACCACAATTATCATAAGACCATTTTTATAATGGTTAAGAAATACTCATCTTTAAAGCAGATCTGTGATAATTTGGTAATATCCCCATTGGCCCTTGTGAGCAAAGCCTACTAATTGTAAAGAAAACAGCAGATGAGAAATATAAATAGAAAAAGGGGAACTGTTCATCATTGGAGGAATGGGGAGAGGCTGTACCCATGGCTCAGCACAAGAGATTCACAGAGAAAAAGAGGTGCAGCAACGCTTCTCCTCCACGAACCTCTCCAGAAACAATATGTCTTGTGGTGGCCCTTTGCCTCCCCTGTCATTGTGCTACCTGTGTCCCATGGGCCCACCAGCTCTGCATGTGATTCTACAAAGCGTTTCAAATAGAAACACTCTGCAGAGCATGGGAGGACTTGGAGGATTGACATTAGTGTAAATTTCCTTTCCAGGAAATGTCTGGAAACTTTGTTTTGTGGCACTTTTGTGCTTTGTATAGAGTCTAATATAACATCTGGTAATGGTTCCAATATCATAATACTGTAGTTAAAAACAATTAAGAGTCATTCACACAAAAATGAACACATTATTCTTTTATAGTCCAAACGTATAACAAAACCCAGAGAGTCCTTTATTGTACAATTACAAGCTAATTGCTGCATTAAATATTCAAACTAATTCATATGTTTAGGATAATTAAAAGTTTTTGGTGATAATTTGCAAAAAGCAGGAACTTCTTAAAAGAAGTAGCTACATCTGAGTATAATTGCCCAGGTTTTTGTTTTATGCCTTCTTCTCTTTTTTTTTACAATTACCAATTACCTATTGACTATGCTATTTTGTATCTGTTCCTTTATTTGTATCTGTTCCTTTATTGTATCACCTTGTTGGTGATATATTCATGCCCTATATCAAAGAGTAGTTGGCTGGATTTGAGGCACAGATCCTGGTGACAAAGAGATGCTGCAGAGGTAGGTATGATGGCTGCTGCTAAAGTAAAGGCTGCTTTAAGGCTAGGTTTCCACTTGGGTTTTTTTTTTCTAAAAACCCATAAAAACGCCAATAGCGCCACCTGGTGTTTTTTTGAGTGAAAAAACGCTGCAGCCAGATGTTAGCTGTTCTTCAATAGGAAATCGCACAATGCCATTTCCACTTGGCGTTTTTCTGTTTGGCGTTTTTCAGTCCTCTTTGGCGTTTTTCTGCTTTTTTGGATCTCTGTGGCAGTTTTTCAAAATCGCAGCATGTTGACACTCTGGCGTTTTTTGCAAGGAAATCTTGGCGTTTTTCTCCAATAGAAGTCTATGGGAGAGAAAAAACGCCATGAAAAAGCCATGTGGGTTTTTTGCCTTGGCGTTTTTTTCCACAGTTACAATGTAGAGGATGGACCCAGTATCTGTGTGTCCTACGAGAAATAGGCTGGAAACAAACAGTTTCACACAAAACAAAGTTCATATTGATTTTTACACCATTTGGAACAAACATGCCATTACAAACAAACATACCCAACGCATCAACTGGATCCTGTGTGCCAAAAGCAACAGCAAACAATTTGCACCATCATTTGGGGCCAATCTTCCTAGAGGAGCAGACATTCGGAATAAAGCATGCCTTACAAACCACAGAAAAGAGACAAAAGGGTCCGCCGGGGCGTTTAAGTAGAACTCTACCAAGTAAATGACATCAGGAGGGGCAGATACTTGCCATTTATCCTAATCCCTTTTAGCTGGGTGAAACATCTAACTTGTAAAGGCTGGAAAAACTGCCTAAGGTCAAAAAAAGCAATTTCCACAGAAAGGCTAAAACGCCAGAAAAAACTCCAGAAAAAACGCCAAAACGCAGGAAAATGCAGTGGCAGTTTTCTTGGCGTTTTTCCTGGCGTTTTTCATCAAGAAAAAAACGCAGGACAAAAACCCAAGTGGAAACCTAGCCTAATACAAGAGAACACATGAGTTGGGGAAGCCTCAGTAAGTAGGCCTAGAAATAGTGGCACTAGTGTATGGCACTCAATAGGATGGGGATCACGAACATTGATGCCTGCAGGTGCTGTCCCATGTATGACTAAAAGTCATACCCACTGTCTAACGGTAGGTCGTAGGGCCATGGAACTGTAGATATTGGCACAGATATGTGTCAATCCCTAAATTATTAACTGAATTAATTTAGCCTTCTACAATAATGAATGGCTTCCCGATAATGAAGTACCGGTAGTAACAAACTTAAATTTAACATATATTGAAATGTAGAGAAACATTAAAACATGAGAACATTACCCCCTTTGTGACCAATGACATACGTTTATATCACGAAAAAAATGTCCCTATAGCACCAGTAATTTATCTGACATGTCATGGGCAAAAACTGTTCCTACGCCGCCAAGATCATGGAGATTGTGGGAGCACTGTTGCTGCTGTCTGAAACATGGGACTGCACATTTGCGCCTCTGCCAGAAAACCCCTGCAGCAGGCTGACTGGCACTTCGGCCTACCCGCTCCGCCTGGTGTCCTGTTGATTAATGGACAGGTTACAGGTGCGATCTTTGATCTTCCCAACTGGCCCCTACACTGTGGAGGCTGTGTCAACTAAGTCCAGCCTAAATAGACTGCATTAGTAGGTGCTGCACGTCTTTAACACACAGATCACCTTTTAATGAGTGCATGATGTCAACCGCAGTGATGCACATGATTTATATTTAGCCTTGCAACAACCAAAACCTGCTTCGGCAGGGGGGGCGGCATTTTAAACATCGCCCCAGGTGGCATTATGTCTTGGGCCGACTCTGTGTGAGACTGGTATCTCTTGTCTGTACTTACCTGTCTGTCCATATGTATCTGCAATTGGGTTCCTACCTGACCTGCTGGCCCACGTCATGACAGTTACATCGACTAATTGTACATGCATTCTATGGCAGCATATTAGACAGTAGTATATGTTTGATTGTAATTAATGTGGTGTTATGTGAATGGTGAAAGCTGTGGTTGTGATATGTTTATTGTATGTATTTTTAAGTTAGTGAGTCTACATGAGATCTTCATGCATAACCTGCAATGGCACAAGAGGTGGAGAGATGCAGATACAGACCATGAGGGGGTGCGAGCCTTGGACAGCTCAGGCCCTGTATACCCGTGGGCATCAGCGAAAAGCATCGGAGTTTGCGGTCCTGCCACCAAGACGTAGGTCACATCAATGGTCTGGATTTTGGGACAATGCACATCTGCCTACAGCGATCCCCATGGTGGTTAGAGAGAGGGCTCCTGTAGCCCAGATGGCTGCTCAGAAGTGACCTCCTACACAGAGCAGCATGGAAGATGAAAGGGGCGGAATCTCAGTACTTTGCTCCCTTACAGGTACACTGACCCGAAAAACCTACAGGTGCAAAAGGGGGTCCCGCAAACCTGTTGCTCTCTGCATCTGGCCCCAATTGTTATTTACTGGCTATGCACCCCAGCTTTCTTACTGGATGACGCTTTTGGGCTCTTGTCCCTACCCTTGCTCCATGGCTCCACCAGTTGAACCTTTACACTTGGGTTCTGGTTGCTGGTGGGCAAAAGAGATAGACGAGACCCATATACTGATGGAGTGCCAGTCCGTGGCCAGAGCACCAAGGTGGAGTGGCAACAAGTAGTACATCACATAATAATTTGGATTTACACAATTTTTAGAAGGAACTTAGAAGGAAAAAAGATAGTATCCCTCATTTGCATAGTAGTGGTGGTTTGATAACTCAAACAGTAGTGGCACTTACACCAGGTTCCCTACATTTTCTGATAAAACAATGGAACACAAGAAAAATCACTTCCCCAAAACATTTTTCTTCATCAGATGTATCTCAATTACAAAGATATCAGACAGAGAGAAAAATAAAATCACCATACAAATGATTAATATAGTTCATCACATAAACAACATTGCATCACAATTACCCAGTTACTCAAACCACGTCTAATGAGGAGCAACATACTGCTAAAATTGAAAACAGCAGGTAGATTTTGGAATAATTTGTTTTCAAAAATCACTTTCACAAGTTATTGTTTTCTAAAACATCAAGCTAAATGATCTTTCACGCAGGGCATTAATGATGACCCACATTTCCACTAACTGGTTTCTCATTTTGATGTTTTTATTGAGTTGCTAAACACAATACACTCAACATACCGGTATTTTTTTTAAACAAAAAAAGCGTAAGACCCAAAATGAACCTTTCCTGCTTATTTATTGTTAATAATCTACATTTTGAAATGAAACAAACTAACTAGTGTAGAATGTTACCAGGTAGGATGTTTGTATGCTTGGCATCAATGATAGATGGATTCTGCAGGTCACAGATATTTTTAGACACTTGCTGGAAGAGAAAACTACCAGCGACGGCTAAGTGTTTTAGCCAGCTGAACTATGGCTCACAATCCTCCCTCATTGATAAGCGAGAGCCAGGTATTGGACTTATGCCCAAGCTGGCTTGTCTAGCTATAGCTAATTATATAATTACATAGCTGAGGTAATTCAGGACAGTGAGACTTTGAAATATTTCAGTTTACCTAATATCTTATAGTTTAGTAAATTAAACACTAAGACAATAAAAATAATTAACATTGGTGAGTATTACAAAATAGAGTTTATTGGTACTTAGTTTGGTGATCATAACTGGCTTTAAGCATTAAGCGTTGTTTGATTAAGAATATTTTAGCAAGGTATCTTAGCGTCATCCTCCAATATTGTACTGAGGGTTTGAAGGGTCTCACCACACACCCACAGATGGACTATTCCCTGCCTTTCTATAGCGAACATTGTTAATAAAGGACCCACCAGAGGAGAAACAAAAAGGTACTCTTAAATTTAAAACCCAACACTGAGATAATAAAGCATGATAAAGTAGATATAATTTGCTGACAATTTGAAACACATATAGTAGGAGATATTTTTGCATTGACAGAATGTTGATGCACTCATCACAATGATGTTTTCCCAGGTATCTCGGAATGTAACTCCATACACGAAGTATAATATACATCTACAGAAATAGTTCCAAAGCAAACTGACTTGTTTGGCATGCATTAGTCTTCATCATCTGTATACATCCCCATGATCAAAGGCTTTGTGGAAAAGTACATGAACAAACACCCCTTCAAAAAACTAAGCCTTAAAAGCCATTTCAATGCATAAATCCAATGTAATCTTTTTCTCCTACATAACATTTAAAAGATTCATGACTCATTCATCATCCCCATTAATATAGATGGCAATTTGTCATTTGGCTACATCATTTTACGTGTATTGTGATTTCATTCAAAAAACACTTTGTATTCTCTGCTGGCAAGAACAATCACCAATCAAACAATATCTCTTGAATAATAAATAAAATGTTCTGTTTATGTTATTCTGACAAAGAAAACCATCTTGCCACAATGTGGAATAGTTTCTATTTTTGTGGCAGGATGAAACCTGTTCCTATTTGGCGTTACAACTGTATCCGATTAACCATTTCCAGAAAGCAAAATGAATCTTGACTGTTAGGCACTAAGGGAACATCTGGTCTAATTAATTACTGGATTTGTACTTCATTATAGCCTATATTTCCTTTATAAATTGCTTGAATAAACCTGCCATGCCATCAGTAAAGATCTAGATTTACATTAGATCTAAATTTTCCATCTTGCAAATTGAGATGAACGACAGTCACAAGCAAGGTGTAAATAAAATGTACTAAAAGACATGGTAGCATGAGGTATACCTATCAATGATTGTTAACAGGATTCTGTGGCTAACATTCCCTTTCAACAAAAAAGCTTATCTCTAAAACGCTTATCTCTTAACTGATGGAAATAAAAGATATTTCGCAAGACATCAATTTGGTACCCTACAGCCTAAAATAAATTGTAATTAGGAATGCGTCATGTCCTCAGCTACCTTACCTCTGTCAAAGCTTGAAAGGGTGATTGCGCCAACATCCAAGATAATCAGCACAACCTTACTCTTACCCACCTCTTGGGAGTGATGGTCATCATCGGAATATGCCCATAGTATGCCGCACAGCATTCATTTATGCTGCCACACTCGGGTTGCATGGCCTGGCTCCTACCTCTATACAGACAGGGTATTAGCATTGCTAGGGAGATGCCATAGCAATGCAGCAACAAATCAATTAAAGAGACCTTCTCCACGTGGGACCTGCCCTGATGCCTGTATACAGCCGTGCCTCCTTCTCTAAACTACCTTCAGTGTATCTGTTGTTCCTAAAGGTCCAAGTTGCCTTTATATTAATTATTGATTCTTTGACCTCTACCTTGTATCCTCAACCCGGGAATCTTAGCTGCCAGCGCTGATCTCTGCTTTCATTTTTACCATCCTCTTCTAATTACATTTTGTCTGTGTTTCCATGTGTTTACGGCATTCTCTTCCTCTCCTGGACTCACCTGCGATAAGAGACTGTGACATTATAAAATGCTTGAAATAAAATCTTGATTTGGTGGCATCCTGAAAAAGGGCTTTCAGAAGATTTTAGGGGTGTGGGCTTTTGAAATAGACAATCAAACTGTATTTAATATAATATCTTTGTTATAATACATGTAGTTACCTTTCAATTTCTATAAGTCTACAGTAGTGCACCACTATATATTGATAAGTTCACCCCTTTGCATGATTCCTCACAAAGAAAAATGGAAAACTTATGTACTTGTGCTGGTAAACAAAATAGGACCATTCGGATCATCCAGTCTGCCCTTTTTCCTGATAGAAAGACTTAATCGGGCATATGCCAATCACCCACTGTATTATTCACCACCACTTCTGCTTGAAGGCTGTTTCACTTACCTACCACCCTCTCAGTAAAGTAAATATTTCTTACATTTCTTGGTAGCAAGATGGAAGCTCATTACATCACAGCAGATAGAGAAAAGAGAGTAAGTTGATGCAAAATCTTGATATCAGCTTGAAGGTTGTTGGCCTGACATTAACATCAACATAAAATACTTACCCTGTCTTAATATGTTGCTCCTATATAAATCCCCATCAATGTCCACAGATTATAACTGCATTGTATAGCTTAGATACAAAGCCGTGACTAAATACTGTAATAGTACTTTAAAAAATGTAAATACAATTATACCACTTTCAATTTAATATATAGTGGAAGTTAGAATCCATTAAACTAAGCCCCTTTACTAAGCATTACAATACATTACAATACTGACTTTCAGGAATACAAAGTAAATTATTTAGTGTCCATCGACATTTCAACGTTTTCATGAGATTTAAACAACAGGTGTTGGGTTTGTTAAAAGCGCTAAAAATATTCACTGCAGAATGAGAGAATTTCACACAGTCTGTTGCTACACAGTCTGAAAACTACATCTAATTTTATTTTTATAAAAAAGATTGTTCTTCCACTAGCCAAAGCTGTAAGCCTTGTTTCATCCTGGCTGGGGAATGGTTGACATCATGCTGATTTCTCCTTTTCTTGCTCAAGGCTAATGTGCAAGAGAGAAATATGTCGTGGTAGGCATGTAATCTTTCTGGGAACTAGTAGAAAGGTTTAACACAAAACTAAACTAAAAATATTATCTAGAACGTAGCTAACTTGACATTAGACATTTGCTATAACAGGCTGCAGAATATGTATTTATTTATATACATAATACACACACACACACAATTTGAACAAAAGTACTGGGATACTTGACCATTACACCAACAGGGACTTTTATGACATTGGATTCTAAATACATAGACATTAATATGCAGTTGGATCCCACTTTGCAGCTATAACAGCTTCCGGGAAGACTTTTTTTTTCACAAGATGTTGGAGTGTTTCTGTGGGAATTTTTGCCCATTCATTTGGGGGACTTGTGGAACAGCTTCCCAGCAAAAGTAACATGAGGTTCACAGAACCCTTGAGATTAATATTTTTCCTTTCCTCATCTTTGGATCCTCTCTATTATAGGTTGGTGTTTGGTTAAGATTTTTAAAGATCTTATTAATAAGTTTACTTTTAGAGCAATCAGAGGATTTTTTTTGTATTGATATGTCTGGCATTGTAATGGTTAATTATAGCCTTTTTTTCCCTTTTGCATCATATATCCTTTTGCACCCTGTGCTTGATGGTTTCTTGTGCAGTTTGCATTTGATAATACTTAATAGGCAGCACGTGTTGACTCTAAATGCCTCACAGTATACCTACTTTGACCCTTGACTACGTTTTCTGAGAATGCTGCAAAAATGCTAATCATATCTTGTTTAAGCCTGTCTGACATCAGAAAAAGTAACATTTGTAATCAATGTCAACTTTCCTAGAAAATGTGTGAGGAGACATGACTCATCTTTAGTAGGCAAACGAAAGAACAGAACTGCAATCAAACAGTAGGGATAACCAACAATAAGTCTTTTAATACAGCCACATTTGAGTCAAAACCTTCAATTTTGTTTCTTTTGAGCCATTCAGAGGCCATATATAAATGCCCCCCAACTGTCCCGATTTAGGCGGGACAGTACCGATTTTGGGTCTCTGCCCCTGCAAAGCGGGACAGTGGAAGTGACAGCGGGACAGAAGAAGGGGGGAGGCGAGATCCGTACTCACCTCAGGTGCAGCTGTGGGGGGCGCACAGACGCCCGATCTGCAGACTAGCTGGGAGATCGCGATCTCCCTCTAGTCGGCTCAACATTAGGGAGCATGAGGTCTCACTTCAAACCTTGCTTTACTGCTCCCTAATCACTACCCGCGTAGTCATGAGGGAGTAGTAAAGCGAGATCTGAAGTGACAGAACTTGCACTCCCACCACAGGATGCAGGATGGAAGCAGAAGGAAGGATGGTGGAAGATGTAGGAGGTAAGACATGGGGAGAAAGGGGTGTAAAGGCAGTGTATGTATGTGTTTGTAAGCTTGTGTGTGTGTGTATAGGCCTGTGTGTGTAAGAGCAGTATAGGTATTTGCTAGCTGGTGTGTAAGAGCAGTGTATATTTGTGTGTGTGTAAGGGCAGTGTACATGTATGTGTGTTTGTGTAAGGGCAGTGTACATGTATGTGTGTTTGTGTAAGGGCAGTGTACTGTATATGTGCGTGTGTAAGGGCAGTGCACATGTATATGTCTGTGTGTAAGGGCAGTGTATGTGTATATATGTGTGTGTGTGTATGTATGGGCAGTATATGTGTATATGTGTGTTTATGGGCAGGTGTGTGTAAAGGCAGTGTGTAAGCATCCTTTAGCTTTTTTTAATTTTAAAAAATCTCTGCTGCTGTGGACTACTCTTCCAATGATTCCCAGCCAGCATTATGGTGGACACCTGGCTGGCTGAGAATCATGGGAATTTTAGTTCACAGTTAGCTGCAACTTTACTGTTGCTGCACTTCCCATGATGCTTAGCCAGCATCATGGAAGTAGTATGTCTGGCTGAGCCTCATGGGAATTCAATTCAGTGTGTTGGTTATTTTTAATATGCATGACTGTGCATGACAAAAACGAAGCGCGTTTTAAGTGGCGATGTAAGCGCGACATTGTAAAGTGCAATTGCTTGTATTGGTGAGTTTCCCAAGATTTAAAAAAAAAAAAAAAGTGTCCCTCTTTCACATTTTCTAATGTTGGGAGGATACCTTACTCAGTCAATCACTAACTCACTTATTAATGTTCTGATGCCAGTGTGGTTCCAGGCAGCCAAAGATTTTGATTGAGCGCTATGTGTTCATGCTAGGATTTCTAAACGTTGCAGCCAGTTTTTGACGATAAATAATTTGAAGTGATTTTCTCTACAAGTCAGGTCTAAGTGACAGCAGTGATTTCATCCTAGTTGCATTCCCTCACAATAGAATTCTACCCCTTGAACGCTTCTTTCCAGTCATGCATCTACTGACATTGGCAAATCCAGTCCAGAAAAAAAAATGCTATGGACTTTATAAAATCTTTCTAATTAAAATTCATCACAACTTCAGAGAATGAATGTATTGATTAAAAAGTTCAGTGCACCACAGGTTTGACAGTCTTAACTAGAATAGCTACTGGATTTAAGCACAGTGTGTGTTCTCGGAATAGAAAAAGCATTGATTGACGTTCGGTAGCAAGTCTGTTATAAGGTCGAGAGACTTTTCTTTGACTCCCGTAGTATGAGTATTTATAGAAGTTCTATAAACCTCTGACAGTAAATTATGGATTACATTGTAAATTATACATAACAAGGGTTTAATAAAGCCACAATTCACTTTGCATTCTATAGTAGAAGTATTGAAATAAAGTATTTTTGCCCTGGTTAGGGAGAGCAAGATGTTCTTTAAGTACAACCTTGAAAAATACTATGTATTAAAAGTACTCATATAGCTGGAGAGTGCATTTCAACTACATGCAGGTGCCCTGCTATTCATCATAAGAGAAGGCTCGGTCTGTGGCACACTAATTAAATGTTCCTTTCATCAAAAGTAGTGCTGTATCACAATAAAGCAAATAAAAAGAACTTACAAAAATAAGAATCAGATGGGTGGGTGAATCAGAGATCAGCACAAAAGAAGACTGCAAGACAGGCTATTCATAAATGAATTCAAGTAATATGATAATTATAGTTTTTCAATTCCCTTTGATTTAGAATTGTAGAACTTGATTTGGCTAGATGCACTTGAAAAAACTGCTGCTCCTTACCTTTTGCTTCAAGGCATAAATAACAGGGACATTCTTTATAAATTATATATATATATATAATATATATATATTTATATATATATATATACCGTATATATATACACTGTGTCTATTGCAGCAGAAATTTGTCATCCTTCCTGCATCTCTTTTAATTTGATATTGTGCATTGGGCACATAGTCTGTCAAATATGTTTTCTTTCATTATATCACTGGGCCCTCTGTAGACTTGGCCGTGTCTGAAGGTCAGTTATCCATTCCCTTAGATGTGCTCCATTCATTGAATGAATTGAGCACTAATTTTATAATATCCTTGGAATTTAAAATGTTCCCAATTACAATTGGCTTTCCCTGAGCAACCAGCGCTGTATATTTTTAGATAGTAATCCAGTCTCTGTCATTCACTGCTTATGTAGCGAGCAAGTTGATTCAACCGTTGATTGATACACAGGATGTCAATTAAGTTTTCATGTACAGGCAAGCTTATTCTATAACCGTTGGGTGTTCTTATTTTTCTTTCATTCTCTATCTTGTACTCTCTTCTCTTTTTGCACCAAAGCAGACACCGTACTTATGCTCAAAATGTCAAAAATGGTCATTAAAAAAATTAAATAAATTACCGGTATATATATAATGCATACATGAGGACAGCGCTAATGAACGGGCAACCTCCCCCAAAACACACATCCAACAACCCAAGACATATGGTTAATCCTACTTGTGACTTGGGAGAAATCCCTAGTATGTAAGACTAGCTCTGAGGGTTAACATAGGCGCAGGAGGCGCTATTTCTTGCAAAGTACCCCAATGAGGTGGTCTGTGGTAGCAGACCAGCAGTACCCCTATATAGAGGTGAAAGCACAAGGGTGCAAAATAAGGGTTGAGCAATAGGGGTAATCAAGAACATGACATTGCTAGACTTGTCATGTAATTGGTTCAGAATGAGGCTCCTTTCTAGGTTTTCTGATCCATTGTTCAAATGTATAGAATACATCAAGCATGACTAAACTCTTATTTCCCTAAAATAAATGTATTCTCAGATTTATCTGGAAGTTCTCCTATGAACTTTTTTAGGGATTTACAATAACAATACCCTTGGGTAAAATAATACAATCAAACCAATAAACAATAACAAAACAGAAAAAGTTAATTTCAGTGCAAAATCTAAAAATAAGGTTACATTTACCACCTTAAAATTTGTTTCAATAAAGGTGGTAAATATTACCTCAATTTTAGATTTTGTACTAAACCACACTTTAGTAGCCATACATTTTTTATTGTTTTGTCATTATTGTGTGTATATTGGTGAGACGCACACTAATTGTTGCTGCAAGGGAAATAGTGAGGCCCTGGGACATAATCACTTTTTCCTGATGAATAACAAAATACCTTTGAAAGCCTTTATGCATACGTAAACGTATTTCAGATTCTGGTTCCTGTCATATATTTTGTTCTTTCCTCAATTTCAATCAATTGGAAGTAAAAATGCAATACCAGGACATTTCGATCTTGCATAAAATTGCTGCAGATGACCTGACAAAAGACAAGAAGTATGATGATGCAGAGCGGAAACATAGGAGAGCGTAGAGCCGTATTTCATTATGGCGTGTCAAAAGAAGTCA
This sequence comes from Spea multiplicata, assembly GCA_009364415.1. Lineage (NCBI taxonomy): Eukaryota > Metazoa > Chordata > Amphibia > Anura > Pelobatidae > Spea > Spea multiplicata. The sequence continues at coordinate 24,664 of VKOC01017062.1, forward strand.
GCTAATGTTTTGAGAAAATAACTTAAAAATATTTATAATCTCTGAATTTGCAAGTTATGTTCGATAGAATGTACTTATTTACTTAACCGTGAGACTGACTCCATAAACATTCCAAATAACCCATAAATACAAAGTAATAAAAAGTATCTTGAATAAAAAAAAACAAGGAAATGCATAATAATAAACCTGAATGCTGTATAAGAGCCTCTGTGGCAAGATTATAATTTTGTGAATGGCATAAAAGCTTTCGTTTTATTATCCTATTTTTCCATAAAATGTTTAAAAGGCAATCTCTGCAATCTGTATTTGTGCAATTTAGAAAGATATTTAAATATTCTGAAGCCCATTTATATAGCAGAGCAATTTGCAATGAGGTAAAACATACCTTGGTATCACATAATCACACTAATGGCATCTCTGTATGACACTAATAAAAATATTCCATCAATCGTGTTATATAATGCAATGGTACAAGAGTTGATTAAACCTCTGCAGGTAAGTATGTATATGGACCAAGTATATATATAATATATAATATATATAATAAATATGTTGAAGCTAAGTTTCCTTTTTCATTATCCATCTCAAGATCTGCAATTGTAAAGGTAACATTTTCTCAGGGTGACCTTGAGGTTGAATAAGCAGTCATGGCTGACCGGGATTACCATACCTCTGGAGGGATAGCCTGTTCAATTTGGAACTAAACTGGTATTTTCATGACTTACTTAGTGTCAGTACTTAGCTGCCTTTTTCAAATAATGAACAAGCATTGACAAAAGCCCAGACACAATGAAAGCGTCTGTGCCGACACACTTAACAAATTGTAAACATTAAAACAGATTTGCTTTTAAATATTCAAAACGGAATTAAAATTACATGAATGTGTCTCTGCCTAGCGCCGACACACAGTTTTTAGACAGTCACAAATTCATCACTTATTATATCACACAATTACCTAAATATAAAAGAAACGGTTATGTTGATATTAACAAAAAATACAATAAAGGAAACACACCCTAAAAAGCATATGCATTCCTATTCAAAATTACATAGGACACATAGTGACGACCTGAGCAATATATGACCCCAGGATTTGTCCTTCAAATAGAAGCTTTTAAATAGTATTTGCTGGGTATATGCAGATTGTTTTGCTGTGTGTGCATGTTGGCCATTTCAACGTCACCCCAGAACATGAATTTATATGCTTTTAAGGATGTGATTCCTTACTTTTTGGGTATGTATGCAGGTTCAGACCAAATCTCAGAGTTAAGCACCCCGACAAACATACAGGAGCCTCATTAATGATGTCCAGAGAGAGCTTAAAATTGTATGAGAGTTTCAGTGGGTTAACAGACTTTGCAGTCCCACTGATTCAGCTCCATGGTAAGCAATATAGGCATGTAAAATTAGATAGGACTCACCCAAATTGGGATACTTTGAAGTAATGGTGGGCTAAGCAGTATATGACCATATTGTGAAGGAATACCCAATATTTATTTGGATAGATCCATCTGATAGAAGATTTTAAATAGTATTTGTTGGGTGTGCTGTGATTTCTTGGTTTGTTAAGTGATATTAACAAATTGTACAGTAAAACAGCATGGCTGCCACCTGCTTCTGTATATTGGTACCTGTATTTAATAAAAATCATTAATTTAATAATAAACAAATGTGTAATAACAGTGGAAGTTTAAATGTTTTGTGTATCCTTTATTATAAAGGTTCCTTCTAAAGCAATTGTAATGGCAAGCACAATAAAAGCCAATGTAAACTAATTAGACCGCATCCCTGGTCTATAGAATGGCAGACAATGTTGGTTGTATTTGTACTTTTAAACCACCTATTATGGGTGTTAACAAGATAATTTAATGTTATCAATCAGCATTTACCTTTGAAGGGATAGGATGGCTTAACAGATAAATCCCACCGTTTTGTTATTAACCAAAGTCTGAATTACAGGTTAGTTGAATCCCTGCCAAATCTAACTATATAGCCTAATGCTTCTAGTTATGCAATTGTCGGCTGTGATCACAGTACAGATTTGGAAAAGCTAAAATTCTGTGTTTTTATATAGATTGTATTTAAAGTTCTAACTTTCTTGCTCTTTTAAAATAAAAATCAATAAAGAAAGTGTACACAAGAGTACCATTACTGAAGCTTTTATTACACGACAAAATGAAAATCCTTTGGTACTTCACCTTGAAATTTTCTTTATAGTGATATAGTCAAACATCATAAAATAATGGAACACGTTTCAGTTGATGTTTATGTGCGCAGTATCTGCCTTGCATACATCAGCCTTTCAAACATTTTTGCCTTAAAGCAAATCTGCCACATTTCCCAAAGACTACATTTCCAGTTCTTCACAATAAATAAATAAACCCATATAAGTGTGGTTAGAGATCAAAATAAGCAAGGACGTACTGAACATCTACTTTTTGCGTCTACCACTATAGCTTAACAATATTTTCAAAGAATCTGCAAGACCGTTGTTCATTGGCTCAGGCAGAACCTGAATCTTAGAATCTTATACTCATTGCATACGGCTTGTGTTTAAAATGCTTTCAGATCATTTTATTCTTATATCCCATACATGGTCAAATGCGAAGTAATCTTTACTTGCCCTAGATTGTTCGAACATTGGGGCATCAATTCACTTGTCTGTATATGGGAGGCATTAACAAGAATAATTTGAAACAATTTTGCTAAGCTGTTTCTCCTGATTTTATGTCTGTATTATAAATATCCATAACAAAAGTTATGGCGGGTAAAAGGTGATGGAAAGCCCTTCCACCTAAAATTAAGGGGTATCTCCCTTATTAATATCCATGCATAGCATTTGTTCAAGATACTAAAAAGTTTTGGGGTTTCATATAAAACCTAATTCTTCCAAGCCTGTGTAAACCCATATTCTTCTTCTAGAATAGGGAACCCATTGCCATATGATGAACACAAACTCTCTTTGCCCAATATTTCCCTATCAACAAGAAAACATTAAACAGTAATTCCAATCTTATACAATAGAAGTGAAACATCCCATAGCCCTTACTTAAGTTACCCTCACAATATTCCACCTACATGTCGCCTCCTCTAATGGTAAACTTTGATAACACCTGTTGATTTCAAGTACCTTTTTATTTTCTATTCTCTGTCTCTTTTTACTCAGGAGTGTTGTTGCTGATAATGTAATTGAAGATTTACCAAATATACTAAACTTAGGTGTAGTGGAATTTAAACCACAATCTCTTTAGACAGTGAAGTTAAAAAAACATATTCATGTATTTTTTTTATTAGCAAAGTAAAAAAATAATGTAAAAAAAAGAAAAAGAAGAAAGAAAAGAAAAAACACAACTTGAGTGTTTAACATTCCATGTAAATCCACATTTTATTGATTTTATTGGTGTAATATGGGCAGGGCCGGACTGGGAATGAAAAGCAGCCCTCCAAATGGAAACATTTGGAGACCAGCCCCATATAGTTTATCTCGCGGTCGAGCTCTTATACTCACACATACCCCTTATACACACCTGGGTCACACTATTTGCCATACAATAACTATAATGTATTAAAATGTCAGAAAGCAAAAGTGTTAAAAGGCCCTAATAAATGAAATACATTAGACAGAATGGAATCAAAATATTTGCTACTACTCCATGCCTTTTGTGCCCTTCCAAGTGGGCTCCGTGCCTTTTGTGCCCTTCAAGTGGGCTCCGTGCTTTGTGCCCTTCCAAGTGGGCTCCCTGCCTTTTGTGCCCTTCCAAGTGGGCTCCCTGCCATAAGACTTATTACCGGTATTTATTTATCCTGCCATCCGTCCAGTTTCTTGCTAACAGACTGTATAACCCTTATTTGCTTGTCCTGTCATAATACATACAATACATTGCATTACCTAGATTTCCGCTTGTGGTGTTTTTGTTTGTATAATAATGCATCATGGGTTATAGACAGGTTGGAATAAAATGGCCACAGAGTTTATTAACAAACATAAAACACAAGGTAATAAAACATCCACATGGGACTCTACTATTCTTAAACTAGGACATCACAAAACCATGTGGGCCTGAAAAAATGCCTGACACGCAACCAAGCAAACTCCCAGCCATCTAGCCGCAACCACGCTAGCTAGGTGGCAACATTGTAATCCACAATAACCGATGTACTACACACCTTAACACCCCGCAGGCATTACTCTGAACCCCCGCTAAATGCTGTGACAAATCCTACCAAAATACTTGTTCCAAGGGGGGGGTCAAATCACTGCCTGGGTAATTACCAAAAAAGGGGTCTAGCCTACCCATAATCCCCTGAACTCCTGCCGAAGCCAACCCAGCTTCTCATTCTGCCCTACAACCCCAACATTATGACTAACCAACCCCATCTTGTGCCTACTGTAATACTTGCAGTGTCATGCAGCCCTTGTGCCTCCCCTGTGCTCCGTCTTCAGTGCTTAGTATATCTTGAATTATTCCTCATGGCAAGTTTTGTATGATTTTTAATTCATGCTATAAGTGCTGTTTATATGACAGTCACTTTATTATACTTTGGTACAGGAAACTTGCTATCCATATTAATTTACTGTTGATAACTATTTATATTTGTAAAATAAGTTATTAATGTCAATGTAGAAAGGGTATAGGAGGTAATGGGATGTTGAAGGGTATAGGGTGTAAAAACACAAAGTACAGAGAAAGAGGTAGTGTCCGCCACTGGAGGAGCAGGGCTGGTTGGGGAGAGCATAGATCTCCCTCTAACCGGCTGTGTGCCTGACCTCACTGCTGCTCAGTATTATTTGCTGGCTGCATCGCAAAGTAGCAGTGACACCACTCTCCTGATGCTGCCAGCAATTAATGCTGAGCACAGGGGTATGATGTAATATGCCAGCACAAGGTGGGATGTCCCACAATATAGCCATCATTGGAATGCTGAAAGAGATGAAGAAAAGTGAGAGATAGATATAGAATAAATGGTAAAAAATAAATGGAGAAAGATATAAGGGAGCGATGGAGAATGGGAAAATAATGAGAAATAAGAGAAACATACCTAGACACACACGTCAACATACCCAAAGACATATGTTCACATACAATTCCACTAACACACAGACACGCTAACATATCTACCTTAATGTTGGGCTGGTAAGGGAGATCTGTGCATCCCCTCGCAGCTGCGCCTGAGGCGAGTTCCTCTCTAGCCTCACCCTTCCTACAGCCCTGAGTTGATCTATACCTGTAAGGCTGGGTTGATGTTTTGTTCAGTTGTGCTATACCTGCAATATTAGGCTTGCATGAGTTATTTATTTAATCTATATTTGCAAATATAGGTTTTGTATTCAGTTGATATACCATATTTGCTCAGTTATAAGGACGTCCAGGATTATAAGACAACCCCCAAAATGTCAATATTAATTTAGAAAAAAAGACTACCCTATAAGCAAAAAGTTTTATTAATATTAATTCACATGTAAACTATTTTTTCATATTTAATGAAAACTATGATTGAGAAAAATGCATTTTTATTTTCTTTTATTTGCCAACCTGCCCCCCAGTTATGCACATCTGCCCCATGGCTTGCTACTCTGCCAGAAAGAAGGATGCAGGTGCCCTGCAGCGATGCGGGGCATCTGGATCTTAGTCTTATAGTCCGACCTCTATTTGAGGTCTGACAGCATTGTAGATATGAAGTATAAGAGAGCAAATACAGCAAATCTACAATGCTGATTTTCCATGTGGGGTTTATTTGATGTACTACATGGGGAGAAGGCATTGCACTGTGAAGGAAAGAACAAAGGGCGACGTGAATGTGGGGGTAATGGGTCTTGTGAATGATGTGCTGCAGTCTACTTTTTTCCGCTCATGTAGCATGCGGATGGGCATATCTAGCCACTGACTGCACTCTGCAGCATGGTGAGCTTAGGGTGAAGTCAGCCAGCCTTGTGTGCCAGATGGCCAGTCGGCGCCTGCCTGTAGGCGTGCAAATGAACAGGTGATTAGGGAGGAGCATAAAGATCGAATGGGGCATGGGATTTGCATGTTAACATGAGGATTTTAAAATTAATTATTGAAGGAGCCAGTGGAAGCCTGGACAAACAGCTTTCACACAGCAAATGAGTCTGCCAGACTTTTAAACTGTATAGCTTGCTCATAATTTCTCAACGCATTCAAATTTGTGGAAACACAAATAGAAATATTTTTAACTAAAATAACAATCTTTTGACTCAAATGGGCAATTATATACTATTGCAACTTATCTCTCTAGGTTGGACCACTCATGACAGATGTTCCTTGCATAGGATGGGATTGTGGTTTTTTAATAATCTATAACTGAAAATGTTCTTTTTCTATTACAAAATGGTCTACTATTTTATTTTACAATAACTGGTCCATCCGTCATATCCTTGAACTCTGTTCTTTATAATATAATTCAGACAGAGACGCATCTCATTTGGCATATTTAATTGATAATTTTACTCTTTTTCCAGTACTATACCCAATAAAATGAGTCATTACAGTCCTTCTGGGGTGACTTAAGGAACAATTTGTATTTTGTCCAGAACTGAAAATAGGTGTTTAATTGTTGAGAGAGGGAACAGATTACCATACAATAAAATGCCTACAAAAGTATCATAAATGACAACAGATGGTGAGGTCAGCTTGTTAGCTACATTTATCTAATTAGAAAGTTTTTCCATATTGTCAGGTAGAGCAGCTGTCAAATTTTCTCTAGTTCTTAACAGCTCTTCTTAATAAACCTGTCATTCTGATGATTGCCAAAAACCTTTGCTGTGATCAGATAATCTTAGCTAATTAGTAAACTAAATAGACTATCAGAGTGGAATACTATAGACAAAAATAAACCACAATATATTAGGAAACATAAGGCAATGACATTTTGGCATTAGTGATATTTAAACCATTTTTGGCTTTATTATTTTAAATGCCAATAGCTGACAGGAATAAAATATGCTAACATATTCTTAAACATAAAATTAAAAAGGTCCCCAAGACAATAGTTATGTATATTTGAACTGTACACATTATTTAACTAATTTATTACTTTCAGATGTACAAAATTAGGTATTTTTCAATGGAATAAATTTAATCAGATATATGTAACACGGCAAAGCCACAAAACCCTCCAACTATGGACAGCACCAATAGGTTCCAGCCTAAGGAAACATCAATCCAATTAAAGATTTTATAAACAAGCCAACAGACCCACTGCCAAAATGATTCCTTCCTCAACTATAAATATAAAGTAATACAAAAAAGATCACACCTGTGATAAAGCCAATATTTGCCAGCAATGTGATTCACCACAATGCCCCTAAAAGAGCGTATCTATAGGAGAGGGGGCAAGCAGAAACGCCAAGGCAGGTATAAAATTGTGATCTCCCCAACGAGCAGGGCTAGTTGGGGAGATCACAATCCCGCTTGAAGCGGCTTGACCTCGGCTTCTGTGCTCCCTAATCACTATGTGCTGGCAATTGATGCAAAGGATGCAAAGAGTTCCTAGAGTCGCCACTGAAGATGCTGGAGTGTCACTTTAATGATTAAATCCACTTGCATCCATTGAGAGAGGTAAGTGCAGAATAACAACAGATAAGAGTAACACTAATAGGGATGCTTCATTGTAGCAAGAAAATGAAGAACAATAAAGATCATTGAGGGAATTCTTTAAGATACATAAAACAGCGACTTATGTCATGCTCAGAAGTGGCTATAGGCTTATAGGGCCCTAAACCAAAAAAATATTGGGGCCTCCTTTTTAACACAGGTAAGAATAGTTACACAAACACAAAGTCAGAAAAAAAGCATTTTCAGGAATCTATCACTTTATAAGTGTTTTTCAGGCAAACTGTAAGGGCCCTTTGTACTACTGGGGGCCTTAAACAGCTGCTTAATCTGTTTATATGGTAGTGCCACCAATATTGCTACCATACATAAAGATTAAGGATCTGCCCACATTGATCTTTGTAATTAGAACAAACATGTAAACATAGGTGGTATATTTATTAGGTTCTCTAAAACCCCCACAGTGCTCAGGGAAAACAGATAAGGGAAAATAATGGATTTTAGAAATGAGTGTTAGTAAAGCTGGTTCTGCCATCCACATCTAGGGCAGACTTCAAAAGGACCAACTTTATCAGAGGTTACACAATCCTTCTGTGTGATAATAGAATACCTTCAATGTTTGGCATTTCCATTCTAGTTCCTATTGGTGGAATTTTGACGAGGCTTTTCCATCAAGGTAAAGTGTTTGTTGAGTGCTCCAGCATTTAATACAAATCGTATTTGGAAGAATTGTCATTTTATTGTTTCCAATATAGTTTTAAATACAGTTTGCTCTTCTGCTGAGCAGATACTATTTCCAAATATACAACTCTTCCATCTCTTAAACCCTTTAAAAATGTTATCCCAAGTGTTTTAAACAGATTAGAAAATGTAGGGCTCGGAATATAATTACTTTTAGAACATGTAGTTTGAGATCATTTATGAAACCTCTGAAAAAAGCTATGGGGTAATGTTGAAAATTGTAAGATCCAATTAAGGTTTTTTCTTAATCTAAGAAAATAAAGCTATTCTGTGCCAAATGTTGTATAGCAGATGGAATATCTTCGGTCAGTGTAATCTACAAACAAAGGGCAACTATAATACAGAAATTTGTAGGGCAATATAGTAGCAAATCCTCAAAAAAAAAAAGATAGCTATCATAAACGTTTCAGCTAAAACATGTATGCGCACAAGTATACAGGCATAAACAGGTGTTTTAAATCGGTGTATGGTGGATGTTGATGCCTGAGGGAGGGGCCACACAGGACCCCCTGCAGTAAATTGCAGTATTGCTGAATGCCTTGACATAGAGCCATTACAGCAATGCCGTTTAAGCAAAGAAAGAAATCTTAGATCACTTTCTAAGCTTGTTTAATGCCAGGCACGTCATTGGTCATCAGCTGACTGTTTTTGGTTGACGTGCCTGGTAAATCACTCGTCGTTAAGGGGCTAAAGAAAAGCTCTGTTTCATGCACTTCATGGAGCCCACTACTGGCTTTCAACATGCACCATGCAGGGCTTAGGCGGTTTCTTTGAAGAAGAGAGATAAAAGCACTTGAAGGACATTATTGTTTTTCAGTAACATACAGTAGTTGCCAAAAGGGCAGCCCTAATATGTCTAAACCACAACAGCAACTCTTGCCTCATCCTCAGATCCATCTCATGTTACTTGCATTGAGCAAGAAGAGGAAGCCCAGCACAAAGGTAATAAATCGCCTTAACTAGCACTCTGAGCTGGGGCCTAGCAGAGAGCGAGATACAGTAGTCCAAGTTGGCTTAGGCCAGAATACGCCACTGTTTTCCCTCCATTCTAAACTGCATTATACTATAGCAAGTTGGAAACGGTAACCTAAGCAATGCTGACTGACTGGCCAAAATCACACACCGTTTTAAAAAATGACCCCTGGTACACATTCTATTTTCCAATTGTGTTCTTCAAGTATCTGTGCAGTATTTCATATTCAATATTGTTACATTACCCTTCTGCATACTAACATACTTTTCTGTTCAGAATCAAAAATCACATCATATTTCCTAGCACACAGTGGAGCAAATTTACATACATGAGGATCAGTGGTTAATGTGATTTTCAAATTATCCCACAAACAGATTTATTAACATCACAGGCTGTGCCATTTATATGTAAGGTTTGGGAAGTATTTCAAATGAAAAAGATAAATGGGATATATCTTCAGCTGTCAAAATAACTGAACCATTATTGCTATGGCAACAGCTTCCAGGAAACACTTTAAAAGTCATCCAAGTCCAAGATTTAGTATTTGACAATTTCAGTTTCCCTGTATCTGAGATATAAAAATGCACCTGCAATTTTGGATGTTAGATAAGTATCTTCCAATTGAACCATGCAGCATATATAAAAAGTGTGGCCTGTGCAAAAAAAAAAAAGTATTTCAAATCTGGATAAAAAAGTAAACCTTTGGAAGCCTGGTCGTTACAAGCATTGCACTATAATGTAGGCTATGGCCTCCCGTTGATTTGCACCCAGAACAAATCCTCTTTTTGTCTTTACTATGTTACATGTTTTATTAAATTGTCTTCTGACGGATATTACTTTGTGCAAAGTTAGCGAGCGTGTTTAGTACCTACACCGTAGCATGGTCAGTATATATCTGATAACGGTTAAGTATTCTCCAGGGCTATGAATGATAATGTGCAAAAAAAATGTTAAACTCTCTAGGCTTGAAGGTGGAAGAAGGTTGAGGTATTTTACACAATAGAGAGTAAAAATGTTTAAAGTAGACCAGACACAAAAGTATAAACATAGATTAACTAATATTACCAGAAACGTGTATGGCCTGACAGCAGAGGTGGACTAGGTGGGAGGAGGGGAGCCAGTCAATTAAGTTCTTAAACCCTTAAGGATAAGGCTGGTTTTTTTTTATTTGATGTACCCTTCGTGACCAAGGCTGTTTTGACTCTTTTCCGGTGCTCGTGTTTAGCTGTAATTTTTTATTTCTTCACATACAATTTTATTGATCATATCATCTAATTTTCATTAACATTTTTTCTAATCTACAAAAGCTAATGAAAAAAACCTGCTAAATTGATTCTCTATTTGTCCTGCGTTTAGAAATACCCAATGTGTTTATGTTTTTTGCAAGTTTAAGGGCAATAAGTACAAGTAGCGTTTAGCTATTTGAAAACCATTTTTTCTGCCTCATGCTATTTGGGACATCTCTGAAGCTGGCCCAATGCAATTTACCCCATCAAACCATCTATTTTTGAAAACTAGACACCCCATGGTATTTCAAATGCTGATATTCTAACCCATTCCATGCACTAATTCTACTACCACTCTTTATTTTTAATTTTTTTTATACACACCAGTGATTCAAATGCTGGTATTTTAAACACTTTCCATGCACAAAATTCTATCATCAGCCTTTGCCAAAGTTTGTGCTGGTATTTTTTTTCTTCACACACAAAATATAATTTAGACAAGAATTTATAGTTCCTGGTATATAACACCGCAATATGTGTTAAGCAACATCTCCGGTGTACAGCGATACCAACCATGCATGGATTTGTTGGGTTGGAGAACTAAACAGGGCCAAGGATTCCTTCTGTCTGTCCAATCCCTAGCTGTGACAAGTACTCAGCTAGTCTATGTACTTACAACATAACATTGCATTGCATTCAAACACAAAAATAAAGTATATTTACAACCTGTAACTTACAAATAGCATTTGCAGAGAGTTTATTCCTCTCAGGTAGCCAAATTATGCTTTCAGGGCTTTGTGCTTTGGTACCCTGAAGGGGGTATACCAAGACATTTTGGACAATGCTTTGCTTCCAGCTTTGTGGGAATAGTTTGGGGAAGGCTCTTTTCTATTCCAGCATAACTGCCCCAGTGCACAAAGCAAGATCCATAATGACCTTAAACCCATCTACCAATTTTGGGATTAACTGGAACGGAGATTGCAAGCCAGGCTTTCTCGTCCAACATCAGTGCTTGACCTCACAACTGCTCTACTGGACGAATGAGCAAAAAATCCCAAATGTTTGTTTAAAGCCTTCCCAGAAGACTGGAAGCTGTAATAGCTGCAAAGGGGCATCAACTACATATAAATGTCTATTTATTTACAATGTAATGTCATACAAGTTTCTGTTGGTGTAATGGTCAAGTGTCCCAACACTTTTGTCCATATAATGTAGATAGCCAATGCAGAGATTGACAGAGAAGAAGTGTTAGTAGCATCATGGTTAAGGAAGATAAGCTTGGCAGCAGCATTCATGGTAGATTATTAGAGGGCAATATAACTATGAGGGAGATCAACTTGGACTGAGCTTCTAGATAAAAAGACACTACATGTACAATCAGAGAGGTAGGATGAGAACCAGGTAAGAACAGTGTCACAGAGACAAAAACTGTGAAAGGCTTGTAAAAGAAGAGGATGGTCTATAGAGGTAAAAGTGGCAGCAGGGTAGCAAATGATTAGCAAAGAATAACACTTAAAGTTAGCATCATCGGTTACATCGGCAAGAACGACCGTAGAGAGTGTAAACCAGATTGACAACGGTCAAGTAAGATTGGGACCTAGGGAGGGCTTTTTTCAGGTGGGAGTTATAGTGGCATGCTTCAAGGAGTATGGGAATGATCCAGTGGGGAAGCAGATCTTGAGGATATTAGAATGGAGACAAGAGTGGGCAAGAGACCCAATAAGATGAGACAAGTGGTTGGGCAAGAAGAAAGTAGAGGAGCGGAAAACCTCACTTGACTGGAGAAGACTTGCATAATTTAACGAGGAAGGATAGTCAAGGGTACGTAAAAAAAAAGTGAAGTCATGGGGAAAGTGAGAGGAGGAGGGAGACTGTAGCAGAGATCTTGTATCTAACTGTCTCACTTTTAATGTTCTCGCAAAATAAGGTTAACAAAGATTCAGATATTTTGAGAAACCTATCAATGCCACCATGTAAATTTTGTCTTTATGATGCCATTATGTTGGCATCATAAGGCTAGATTACAATAGCTGTGTTTTGCAGAAGATGCTTATGGAAGAAAAGGCTTTGTCTGTGACAAGCTTCTTTCCTAACTTTGGGCTGCTGTCTTCTTATCTTAAATTCGTAACAAAAACTAGTCACAATAAACTTACAGTAAAGTATCATTCAGATACCAGTCCCACACAAAAGCAATGATGACAAAAAAACATAACATTTTTCATAAAAAGAGCAAGGGTACAGTAGACCCACTGAACCTTACTAGAGATAAAACAGTTAACACTTTCTAAGCACCCTTGCTTAGAAAAACTTAGAATAGGTAAATCAGCATTAATATATATCTCTTGGCACTGCCATATATTTTTTTTAAATATTGTCGTTTTATATTTAATTCCCATATTTTTTGGTGCCATTTTATCTCCCATAGCAAAACTTGAGAGATTGTAAGCTAAACTTTCCTAAGTGATCAGTATCAATAGCAACTTCCAATTCCTCTGAAGAACATAACAGCATTGTGCTGAAATGTACGATTCAAGTTTTATTGGAGGACTTCAGGCTCAAATTGTATTATTGCGAGTACAATAAGAATCACCTTTAGAATGGTATACAATCTAATTATCTTGTCCAGATCTACTTATAAAACACGTTAACATACATAAAACTATGCAAAATATTGCACCAGTCAGATGGGCAAAATAGCCCCAAAGAAATCAACAGTATTTTTCATAAATTACATTATTTCTTCTATGTTAAAGCCTACTGAACCATAAAACGTATTTATTGACTAATATATCATTTATCTACTTCAAAAAACATTTTCGGATCCTATTGTAGAAGTTTATTGGAAAATTAAAAACCAAACAATTCATATAATTTATTCTTGAAACCTCAGACAATGCAATAAAGTGTTAAAAAATACACTATATGCACAAAAGTATTCAGACACCTAACCATTACGCCAACAGGGACTGGTATGACATCGCATTCTAAATACAAAGACATTAGTAGGTATCTGGTCCCCACCTTTGCAGCTGTAACAGCTTTCACTCTTCTGGGAAGGCTTTCCACAAGATGTTTTTTCAGTGGTAATTTTTGCCCATTCGTTCAGTAGAGCATTCATCCAGTAGAGGCCAGGCATTGATGTTTTACAAGAAGGTCTGGCTTGTAATCTCTGTTCCAGTTCATCCCAAAGGATTATAGTGGTTCCTACAAAATTGGAAGCATAACATATTTTGCTATGTCCCCTTTTACTTTATTGAAAAGGTAAAAGTGGGACAGTCTTCTAGCGTAAGTGATTGACTAATATAGTGAAATATTGAAACATGCAATGGATAGGCATAAAGCTGCCCTGAAGACAAGATCAAGGACTTCTTCAAAGTATTTATGTCATAAATGGTGAATTTCTGCTATAAAATAAAGCATTCACGTTTATTAATCAACACATGCCAAACACCCAGGAGCAATAGCTTAGATTCTGACCTGTCTAGAGCATAATCTAATTAATTAGTCAAAGGCAGGTATGTTGCAAATGCATTAGGCATTTTGAGCCCCTTTCCTTCATCATCTAGTTCATCATTTGGTTTTTTTGGAGGACAATCTTGTTTTTTTGGGTACTATCCTACATAGCTGCACCTCTGTTCAATTTTTGGAGGTAGTAGGAAGATCGTGTGAACAGGAAGCTGTAAAATCAATTTAGGTCTGGGCTATTGCAGCCAAGACGTTTATTGCTGCTCCCACATGGCCACCTTGTAATGCTATGTAGCTTAGTGGCACAATGTGGCTCTTTAGGTACAGTGTGTAGGTGGTACACGACCATGCTCTCCCAGGGCCAGTCAACCCACCTCTCAAAATAGACGTCTTATTTTGAAACCTGATATGTTGGGATATAGGGTTAACTGAATTGCTTCAATATGAAAAGACACAAATCAAATGTAACAATTTTTTTAAAAAATCATAAAATACATAAAAGAAAAGCTCAAAATGTAGTTTTATTTTTCTGTAACAAAAATGCATGCAGGTTCTTTTGTAAAATAGTTTGATGAGATGAAATGTTAGAGTTTATGCAGGATTTAGTAAAATGCCTTTATCTTGTTTTCCTAGACTGATCACAGTATTTTGTGAGAACAAGTACATCAAATCCAAAACAGGTATTTGAGGGTAAAAAAATGAAATAAAAAAAGAGATTGAAATAGCATTGCTCCAAATGCTCAGGCAACCACACAGGCTCATTATAATCCATGGACCTTTTTTGTGTAAAGTTCTTCAATCCTGATAATGCCGTTTTCCATCTGCCTTTATCTCTGTGCTACATAATGTAGACTTGCAATGACTCTGACCTGCAATGGAACATGAGGTTGACTTTCGCAAGCCTTCTAAGGCTTATATTATCATTTCCAAGTGTTTTCAAAAAACACGACTAATGGAATAAAAATCATTGCTCCGAAAAAAAAAAAAAAAAAAAAACAGTTTAAACAAAGAAAAATATAGCAATGGAAGATACAAATAATCTTGAGCAACAAAAACTTTCTGGCAATAAATATAGCAAAGGTCACTTCTCTGGTTAATGCTTTTGAGTTAACGGCGTTACAATGAAACAATATGTGCTTCACAAAATGAATGACTGAGACTGCATTTACAGGCATGACATGGGATGCACTATGTGTGCATAGATGAATTTCATGAGTGCAATGCATCTTTGAAAGGGTTTGTTGTCATTCCAGTGATGTTCTTTCAAAAGGCAAAGAGCATTCACCTTGGTTGCTGGGATACAGTCTTGATTTCTTAATGTAAAGTTCAGAAACATCTTACAACCTCATATTAAGAAGATGCTGAAGTGGAAAAGGGAATAATACAATTTAATGTCAGTTCTTACTTCGGATCTGATTTATCAGCCTTGGCTAAGCAAAGCTTCAGCTGAACTTGTTGGGGACTCAATTATTTCAATGGGAACTTGTAGGCGAAATGCAGAGTGCATGGCTGGGTGCTTGATTTTATACACCTGTGGCAATAATTTGGTGTCCCTATAGAGTATATGATCTATGAACAAGATAAATAGAAGTCTACAAGTTAGTTAAAGGGGTTAACACAAAAAATGTGTTGCTTGTTACCAGAGTTAGGACCTTTATAAATCCTTGAATAAAATGGAAAAGCTTATAACAGATGCCTTAATCTCTTATGTGTAACACATTTGTGCCACATATATACTCTCCTTAATATTTTCCATAATGTTAAATGATAAACCAAAGTGTTTCCATCATGCTTATCTGTTATATGCCATGATTACTTTACTTTCTATTTATCCGAAGAGTATGTCTCCAAACTCTCAGCAGGCTCCACAAAAGCAGCCCCAACCATTCCTTGTACGATTCCCGTTTGCCAAACCAGATAACTAATGGTTTCCCTTTTCAATCACATGGAGCCAGGCTCTATGGATTAAATATCACCATCTTCTGACTCTTGAACTGGGACCAAGTAGGTGCAAAGATGAGAAATAGAGTTGTGAGTGACGAAGGTTTATTTCACTTCCAGACATTTCTGGCAATAACAGATAATCAGAAAAACCTGGACTGGAGGTTTAGCTCTGTTGTGTGGCATGTAATCAGATGAGGGAACTAGTTGCAAGCGAAGCAAATTTTTAATGATAAAATGCACACATGGACAATTATTTTGCTTCCAGTTGTTATCTTAGTAAGAGGGACTATTAGCTTTAAGTGACATGGTAGACCTAGAGTCTAGGCTCAGGATTAAACCCAATTGCAAACAAATAACATTTTTTATATTAATCAACTAAGATCTTTGCCATAAAAACATCTAATATTCTTTACTGGGATGGACCTTGAATATTTCTCTATAAGATATCAATCTAATATTTACTAAAGCCACTAGAGCTTTGATTAATTCTGCTTATGATCACATTTAATATCTTTAAAATTAGAACTTAAACTTCCATTCCTCAGGGACAAGAAAAGTATAGGGCAGTTTGAAAACAGACATGAAATGCCAGCGATTCTTTCCAAGTGTTAAGCCAGTGATTCATTTACTTGTGGATATACTAAAAACGTGCTCTCGTGGGACTCCCCGAGGACTACAATCTATAATTGAATTAATAAGTCACTGCACAGGCTCCCTGGGAGCCCTCGACTATATTAATATTCATAGCATGTTTAGTACTCCAGTTGATGTAATTAAATTATAACTTATAGGACATGCAGTTAGTTCCTTAATAATGTTGCAGAACTTTATTTTCTTCACATTATTGCAAATATAATATCATGTAGTAAAGTTCACTTGCTTAAGGAATTGCGGCAAACTGTGTCAAAGAGGCAGGCGTTTTTAATAAAAGAGTACCAGAACTACAGGGTGTGATTTAAAGTTAGACAGTGGAAGTGAAAAAAAATTCTGCTTTACAGGGTAGTAGAGAATGTAGTAATGTGAGCATGTTAAATGAATAAAAAAATGCTTCGGTTGTGCATAAAGCAAAAAGGTTTAAGTAAAAGGTGATTTAAAAAGAGCAGGCTATATAGGCCATTTGGTTGTCTTATGCTGTCAATATCAAGGGATTGCTTTCTGCAGATTTTCTTCTGAGGTCTCATTGGATCTCCTGGAACTCTCCAGTGAGCAGACCCTGGAGCTAGTAAGCTGTGAGTATGTTACATGTGTGCAGTGGCAAACAATAGATGTGTTTGATCAAACACATCTCATACAAGCCAAGAAGCTCGGGGGTGAGGAAAATTAAGTGCATAGGCAGGTTTTCGGCAGAACAGAATTGCGCACAGCTCCTTAACAAAATCTAAAGAAGACAGTACAGAGACAAGAAAATAGCTGATAACTCAGCATAACTTTTTTCTTGTGACTTTTGTGTCCGCATGATAGTTACTTATCTAACAGAGTAAGGCATGTGGAAGAAGTGTAAATGCATTTTGTTTACGCTGTATAATTTCTAAGCCTATTCCTGCTGTTTTTATACACATTATGTGTCACTGTTAGAACTGTACTACAATGTGATACACTCATACACAGCAAATATTCTAGAAAACAGGCATATCAGCGGATCTTGACTAATACTTTGTCAAAAGACAAGAAACAACTGGAAAAACAACTATCAATGTTCTACAGTTTTAGTAAATAAATAACTTCTAAACCTAGTGATATATAGGATGTGTGGTGTCCTCACCATGGGGGGGGGTGCACTGAAGAATTAGGAGCAGCACACCATATAAAGAACATTTATTCATTTATATATATGGTAAACACTTGGCAACAATCAACCCAGTTTTAAATTGTCCAGAGTTAGCAACATTCCAACATCTCTAACCCCTGTTTAGTTCAGTTCAATGCCCCTATGGCACGTGCTGAAAACAAAACCAGATAGGAACACATTGCTTACCGTGTTGAGTATAGCATTTTTTAGCCATACCCCACCAAAGAATCCCAGGAAAGGTAAAAACATGTGGCTTTGGATATGGTGCTGGCAGAAGCTAGAGACCTATCTAGAGTTAACCATGAGCTGGCTAAAAATGTCACTGGCAGTCATAGGTGTGCTGTTGGCGAAATGACACGCCTTAAAAGGAACAGCAGCACTGAGTCTAATTTTCAAGCACAGAATGAAGGGTTAATCACTCGACTTAAACAAAGGGGGTATTCTTCTAGACAAATCCAACGAGCAGAGAATATAGTTGGATGCAAAAACCGCTCACAATTATTATTAAACAAAAGTAATGAAAGTACTAAGATAGAAAGTAAACCGGTATTAGCATTAACTTATTCACCATTTTTCAACATTGCTAAGAACATAGTTACCAGGAATCTGTATATATTAAAAGAAGATCCAATCCTTTCTCAGATTTTATCTGCAGGGTGTGCAATTGTTTCCAAACGTGCCCCCACATTAAGAGATGATTTGGCTCCTAGTATGTTAAATCAAAATCTCAGTGATAATATGTGGTTACAACACAACGGTTTTTTCCGCTGTGGTCGTCATCCATGTAAAACATGCAGATATGTTAAAGTGACTAATAAATTTACAAATACTACTGGCACTAGAGAATTTCATATAAAAAAATATTTGAACTGTTGTAGCAGCAATGTAATTTATGTCATTGAGTGTTCCAGCTGCGAAGTTAAATATATAGGATGTACCAAACGACAATTTAAGACTCGCATTCTGGAGCACCTCCATGACATAAATCCCTATTCCATACGATCAAAATCAGGGGCTTCTGCACACTTTTTGGATAAACATGCGGGCTCAAAAAATTCTTTTGTAGCCTATGCCATTGAAAAAGTGACATCTGGTTATAGAGGAGGTGATTTACATAAAAGATTACAAAATAGAGAAGCTTTTTGGCAGTTTACTCTTGATACCTGTATACCAATGGGACTTAACATTAGACAGGAATTATTGTTACATTATGATTAAGATTTATTTGATACAATTTTGTCTTGGTTAAATCAGGTATTTTTATTTAAAAATTATTTAAGATCACTATTTAAGTGACAAACATTATCTACAATTGCATGTTTTCTGCCTTATTCTAATGTATTTGCAATGAGTAGTACATTTCTTTTTCTTTTATTTTTGTTAAACATATGTATTGGAAATATTGTCATATATATACATATATTTATTCCTTGTTTTTTCCATTACATATATACATGTTTATGCACCTCCCTGTGATATTAAAACACTGTGAGTAGGTTAAAACACACAATATACATGTAATAGCCTTATCGACATATATACATATTATTTGTGGATCAACAATGTTTATATATTTGCTGTAGGTTGTGTTGCCATGCTCACACTGTTTACATTAGTCTTTTTCATCTTATTGCATTTAATTGTTTTGTAACTGGATTTTAATTGCACATGTGTTGATGACGAGTAATCTCACCACTCCCCTTTTTTGCCTTACTTAAGGGAAACAAATTCAGTGGTGAGTTATCTGTGATAAAGAGCGGGGTGCCGCTTGAAACGCGTCAGATTTGGGGTTTCCTATGCACTTAGGTGTGAATTATGCTTTTTAATCATTTAGTAATTTAAATAAAGCTGGAAGTTTTTTTCAAGTGCTGGATCGATCCTTTTGGGTTTTTTTTGTAGTCATAGGTGTGCTGCCTTTATTTTCTTGTTTCAAGTGATCGTTTATGAGCAGTTTTCAAGTTGTTTCTAATATTTCTGCACATTCACGAATTCTCAATCGATATTGCGGTCTGATGATGCATTAAGGGATGTAATGGTAAAATCAAAACGAGACAAAGTACAAAGGTTAAGTACTGTGTGTAAGCAGGTGATAACACTGTCTACTGAGCTATGGTCTCAGTTTAACAACGCTGCATGATAGAAACACTCAAGAGATGTCTATCTGAAGAATATGAAATGTGAGTGGAAACTCTAACAGCCCCCAGGGGTGCATAAAAGAATATATTCATAAAAAATTTTTAAGTGCTATTACTTTGACAAATCATGTATTTTCCTTTAGCTACTGTATGGCAAATTTGATGAAGCGAGTCTGTAAGATTTCTGGGTGTTATAAATGGACCCAGGGCAGAAAGCCTGAACTGCTGGTTGGTGTTGTATACTGGATTTGCAGAGGGAACGCAGCATGATGGATGAAGTCTGTGCTGGCTAAATCGGCATAAACTTTATGACCCGCTCAGCACCTTCTTTAAAGTTGGACACTTTTATTGCAAAGCTGCTTGGAGTGGGGTGTTAAAAGATGGCAGAAATGTCACTAACAAGATGTTTGGGCACAAAGATGGCGTTGACAAGCTGTTTTGAGGCACAAATGGCACTGACATGCTGTTTGGGGACAAAGCTGGTACTAATAGGCTGTGGGAAGTGGGTGATATGCTACTTGGTGAAGTCTTGTACCCAGGCGTCAGTAACACTTCAGTATCATGCATTTAAGCCCTTGACCCTTTAGTTGGATGAATAATAAGCCAACTTCAGCATCATTTAGTTCTAGACAAAAAAGGTTTTACGGTTTTAGCTGTATATGGACAGGGTGCAGCCATGTGTTCCCACCTAAATAGTACTCGGGTCACAGAGGGTCAATGACACAAACACAATTTACCTGCCGGATACCTGAACATGAGAATATAATGATCCTGTCTGTGATTTTATCCTAGTCAAAAAGAAAGTTCACATGTTTTTAAATTAATAACAAACTAGATTCTTATCTTCCAATTACAAATATTTATGAACTTGTTACATGTATCTTTTACCCATTCCTTATTGTTACATTATTTACCGCAACAAACAAATACTCTCTATATACATATGTGTCAAGGACAAGTTTTCAGATTGGGTTCAGCATAATTTATGCTTTAAAAATGTTTAAGGATGAAACATGTATTCTATATAAATATTTTCTTATTTTGTAAGCAGTATCTATAGTAATTACTCAGCTGGCTGCACCCCATGTGATAGAGAATCCTGCAGAGTGATGACACGCTGTACTTTGCCCTAGTGCCGAGAAAGGCGCGCAGGTCACTCCACTTCGCTTCCTGCTCACACTGTCACTTGGCCGGTTGTTATTGTCTTGAAGCTCCGTCATGCCCCGCCCCCTCCTTCTCGGTGCCCTATCACTCAGTAAAGACCCCCAGTATGGGGCGGGGTGACCCTGTGGAGCCACGCCTACCCTGCACATGGTAGAAGCAGCCTGGCCAGAGGGGTAAATAGGAAGACGCACAGCAGGTAATGAAATGCAAGCGCTCGTCAATAGCGTGACGCGGGCTGTGCAGTTACACATAGGACACATAGACAAAGAAAGAACTGTGCAACCGGAGCATAACACGGAGCTTCACGCCAAACCTCTCCACACGATGCCCTTTAATGCCCTTTCCGCTTGCTGATAGATCTAGCTGCAGAGCCTTGGGGCAGCTCCTGGCTGTCATGCGGTTGGCATGCTTTCTAAACACACTTCACACCGATTGCATGTGATGGAGAGGTGTGTTTATTCTAACACCGGTAACTTATATGTGTAGCTATTGGCCATCAAAACAAAGTAACACTTTCACACTCTCTCCTTTACGGTGTCTGTCCTGCAACACATCTGTAACTTTAGCAGGCTTAACAATTAAGGTCATGCAACGTAGTTCATTAGGCTCTAAGATGATAGGGATTTTCTTTAATAAACCAGTGTGTTTTATAGTGGGAGGTGGGCAGCCAAGTGAGGTCAATGGGCAATTTGGGCTGCTCCAGTTTAACCACTAACTGAACTTTACACATATATATATATCTTAGAAAGGTGTTTTTAAGTAGCTTTAACTACAGTCATGTGAGTGCGCTGATTTAGAGATTATGTATGAGTTTGGTCTTCAGCAGCACCCCTTATAATTAATGCTAGATCAGGTGAGTGCTTCCTTTTTGTATTTGTTTATATATATATATATATTTTTGTGCATACGTGTTTTGGACAGGAATGGATAGCGGACGTTGAGTGTGTAGCACGTCTTTTGGTTGGATGTGCTCTCCTAAATGTTGCCAGCCCTTCCCTGAACATCTACTAAGAAATAACTTCTAAGTAACGCTTGATCTGAGCCTGACCTGCCTTGTAGCAAGCCGGACCCCAGGCAGTATAGTGCATCAGTGAATATCATTTGGATGATGATAAACTGACGACAGCACATTTCATCCTAGGCTTATGTTGCTAATGTTGGTGTGATTTTGTGTAATGTTGTGAATATTGTGACTTGCGTTTGTTTATAGATTTTGTTAATAAATACATTCTGTTATGTTACCAACTCAACCCTGCATTTTGGGAGGTCAGTGGCTTACTGTTTTATTATTTACAACAGATTACATAATTATTTAATGGATATATGCAGCACAATACTTTTTATGTGTATGGCTGCACACCATTTGTATGTTTTTATGGTTTGTTTTTTTTTAAATTGTTAATGGACAGCTTAATTTCCCTGATATCCCTATTAAAGAAAAACCTCCAGATTGTAAACTTGAAAGCAGGGCTCTCTCCCCCTAATGTATCGGCTTGTCGTTGTCTGTCAATTCTAGTCATACACCCGGAATATGTATTGTAAGAAGCGCTGCGTCATTTCTTGACGATATATAAATAATAGATAATGAATGCATTGTCCCAAAACCCAAAATCATGAAGGTATGGAACGTTCTCCATTAACAGCCTAATTATGTTTAGAGTGAAAACTAACGTCAGAGTGTATTAGTTATTCAGATGGAGGGTAATTTAACAACATAGGATGAGCGGATTCATTTCTCATTCCAGGCTGTTTTCTCTGGATTGTTAATCCGAGGCAGACTGCTTAATATGGAAGACATTTTAGAAAGAGTACAGTATAGAAACTGAGACAAGTTTGCATGTAATATTTATATGTTCTGTTCCACCTGCTCTGTTAAATTTAAGACTTGTGAAACCAAACGCTGCATTACAAACATCATTCCTAGTACTGGAACTGCCCAAACCTTCTCAGAAATAATTTTTTAATAAAGTAACATTTCTAAAGTAAAAGAACATACATATTTCTTGTCTGGAAAATTATCATGTTATATTAAAGCCGGCACTGATAGGTTATTGCCGTAGAAACGAAAACAAGGCACATCTGTTTAGATTTCTATTCTTAAGATTATTTGGGTACGTGGTACCGTTAAAGGACAAAAAGGTGTCACATTTGATCAGATAAACATCTCTAGGATGTGAGGGAATTCCAGATGCATTTTACTTTTGGGGATGGCAAAGACCCCTTTCTGATGTGTTTATCTTCTTCAAGGTCATGCACTTTTCTCCACTCCCACAATGTATCAATTATTTCCTTTAGCATGTTTTTTTTGTCCAGCGTTAAGTATTTCACTAGTAACTGATATAATGGGATAAATACCTCCATAAACAGCACAATGTCAGGCTGGTGGGCTTGTGCTTCTCTTCTCCTCAGTAGAGTGGCCACAGTATGGTCCAGGTGCTCCCCTGTGGTCTTCAGCAATCGTATCTGCCTTAACGACAGGAGGGATGGGAGTTAGGACCACTTAACTATAACTCAAATCTATGACCAATAAAATAAGCACAGCTCCCAACAAAACCACACCACGGTGTTTGTTGTTTCCAGATCTAAGCTACTGTCTGTCTCAAATGAGGAAAGAACATTGTCTATTTGTTGTTTGTGCCAGGAGGCCGGATACACAGTATGACTCTTGAAGACACACTCACCACATCACTCTCCAGGAGGTATTTCTGATACATATCAAGGACACCTTGTTTTAGGTTTTTCATGTCTTTCATGAATTTAACACATTTATAGAGGTCAGGTTTTAATTTTTAATTTGTTGTTTGCATTCCAAGCCTGCAGAAACAGAAAATGTTTAAGAAACAACGGTAGTAGATTTCTCGCTTAGAGTCCATCACATACGTCTTAAGCATTCTAAACATTTCTTGGGAGGATTTTGTTATATGGCAGTGAAGAGAACGACCACAAAATGGATTACAGAAACTTGGCCATGTTGTCTCAGTACACAACAGTTTACGTCTTCGGTGTTGCCTATAAAGTGTTTAGGGCATGACCAGTCAAATATACACTGCCAGCTCTTTGCTGCAATAAAAGAAGCAATTTAAGGAACCAATGAGCAAAACAAAGAACACAGATGTAGTTTGTTTTGTAAAGTAATACCAGTTATTTAACTGTCTGCCTCCTTTCTCCCTTTTTTCATTTGCTGGACTTTTGCTTTCATCTGGAGTTTCAGCTGTGCAGTGCTGACGTGCAGCCATTAGTTTTTCCAGTCAGCCCGCAACAACTCGCCCTCCATCTGTGGACAGAAATAACGACTATAAATGCTCTTATGTTTTTCTGCATTGTCTCTTAAGGCAATTTATTTATGAGAACTCATCTGTCTGATACCTGCTGTAAGAAAATTACATCTTGATCTCTGAATTGAAGTTGTATACGACTGACAGGACCCTCTGGTTGCTGGCATTATCCTATATGAAATTACATAGGCAAGGATGTTTCCATGCACACTTAAAGGGACACTGTAGTGTCCTAGGGATCCCCCTAAACAATCAATGCATATATACGGAGAAACTACCACAATGTAGATGGAGCGGCCAATCAGTGGGAGGGAAGCAGACCTGTTGAAATAAATTAGATTGCTTTCCATGCATGAACACAGTTTTTTGGAGTGTTTTGCCAATGAAACCATCTCCTTCATGGCACAAAGCTGAGAGGTTGGGAGTGGGGCACATGCATGTTCAGGGGAAGACCACATCAATCTCAAGGGACCTCTCTGCTTGCAAATGCATTGAAGTGCATATTGTGACTGGAGTGGCACTTAAACATACTAAAAGCATGTATAATTACATTACATTTATTTATAAGGCGCCGGCACACTCCGCAGGGCTGTTACAGTCAGAAGACATGCTTCAGGGCTGAAGTTATGATGTGATGGTCTGCAATATGTAAAATTGTCAAGTGTCTAGTTTTAAATGGTTGTTGATCAATGCTGACATCCAAGTGTAGGTTAGGATAAAAAAAGTGCTGCTTCTATGAGGACCAAATACTCATCTCTAGGACCTTTTCATTATTGTACTTCCTGCGTATAACTGTCCTGCTCAAAGTATTTGTTTGAAGGAAAACAAGGGTACATGGAATATCACAACATTTTAAAAAGGTTTCAAAAATACAAGAACACGGTTACTAGAACATTTTATTCAATAAATCAGTAATGTTTTATAGGATACATTTAAGAAAACTTATGTTTAGTCTGCTTATTTCTCAGATGATCACAAGATGTGAAAAAATTCCCCAAAACTATAAGGCTCATTTTATGTGAACTCGCTGAGGTGAATATTTTTTGCATATGGGTTATTCCTAGTCCCAACTAGCCCATAATGAAAAGGTCTTTTTTTAAGCTGATGAAATCACTAAGAAATATCTGTTAATTATGCCTTTTTTGTTTCCCTTTTTGATCAGGATATGGCACACCTGTACGGAAGAAGATACCTCAGAGCATTTGTCAGTGGCTTTTTTGTGGCTGTCCCAGTAACTGTAACTTTTCTTGATCGAGTGGCATGCGTGGCAAAAGTGGAAGGTGCTTCAATGCAGGTATATCTATGAAAACTATATCAGTTGTGTGGAAGTATAAAAACTTTGAGTTTCTGTCTGGGTTTGATTTAAAAATGCATCCAATGTTAAGAAAGTCTGTCTTTTATTTGTGTTGATATTAGTAGCTATCCTTGGCATCGGAATGAATATTGACCTTCTAATGTTTTGTTGAACCAGCTTCAACTGCCATCCAAAAACAGCAAAGGGGAACCGGGTGAACACATGGCTATTTTAAATCATTTCTAAGCTTGACCCAGTGAAATGCTCCAGCCGCATAAGTTGCTCCATCCCTACTACTGCTGGTCGCCAGTATTATGTCATATCTTGGTGGAAACTGGAAATCTCTTGAGATCATGTGGCGTCGATACAACACACTATGGGTGCTATGCCAGCTAAGCACAAACCTCCATAGTGTAAATGGACCAATTGGAGAGATCAGAGTTACTCATGTAGCAAGCCTGGTGAACTTGATCACCCAATAGGGTGATCTGCCTCTGGTTTTGTGGCGAGGGGACCTGTACTTCACTGGGCCGACTGCCTATGATTCTGAGGCACTAACAACTTGTGTGAAATGGCATTATTTCCATTTTCCTTGTAAACCAAGAAAACATTGACACAATTTCACATGTTTTAGCAGCCTGGGAAATTATTTTTTCTACTAGAAGTTAAGAGAGTGAACACATAGTTATATGTTTCTCCCAAAACAGCTTGTGTTATTTCCATATTGAAAGGCTTACTCTTTTTTGTATATTTTGCCTGGAAAATAAGTTAATAAGTTTGTTATGCTGCATAGACCCATCATGTTCAACAATCTCCAAGCATAGCTATAAAGGCCAAAAATGGCATATATTCTATAATTATTTAGAACTTTTCTCTAAACGACATTACATTTATTTATAAAGCGCCGGCTGATTCTGTTACATTCATTAGAACAATAATAAACACATACAATGACAAACTGGTGCAAAGGAGAAGAGGGCCCTGCTCTTGCGAGCTCACAATCTAGTCAAGCTATTGTACCTAGGGCACTTTGTAGCCACAAAGAAAAGTGTTGCCTGTGGGATATTTTAAAATAAAAAATGACAAAAACACTTCTAAAGTGTACCCAATAAATTCACAGATTAAGAAAAGCATAAATACCAGAAATTTGGTTTTGGAATAAAATAAGAATGGGATGAAAATAAAAGGTTAATTGTTTGAGAAGGTCTGATATTACTTTCATGTCAGATAGACTAAATGTTGTTATAGCTGGAAGACACAAGTCCAGAAGATTATTCAACACACTCTCATGTATATTAGAATGATTTATGTTGAACACTTGAAAGATGTTGAGTGTGAAGGAGGGAGTGCGGTCAGCATGTGGCCTTTTATCAATAGGCAGTGTACCACCATAGGGCACTCCATAGTCTTAACTTCAAGCTTGCTCTGTGTGATCCCTGAGAGTTTGATTTCTAATAAACCTCTTAGACTGCCAGCAGTGTTGTGTTCTCATTATCTTACCTCGTGCTGTGTTTGAAATTAAAAGTTCTGTCAAAAAGAACGGGACATTTTTAGATATGTAACTGCATCTTGTACTGGCACTTCAGTAGTAATTACAGGGTGAAACTTGGTAATGTTCTCTGAACATGGATAGGATAATAAAAGGAAAGTTTGTGGATGTCAGAACTGGCTGGTGTTTTATAAGATATTTTCTGTGGCTTGCCATGATGTGGCTTGTTGGCAGCTTCAAACTTTATAGGAAGGCCATTTTCTATTCCAGCATGACTGTGCCTCAGAGCACAAAGCAAGGTCCATAAAAACGTGGTTGGAGCCCTGACCTCAACCCCATCAAATACCTTTGGGATGAATTTGAACGGGATTGTGAGACAAACCTTTTGGTTCAACATCAGTGTCTGTGTCTGACCTCACAAATACTCTACTGGATGAATGGGCAAAAAATTTCCACAGAAGCCAAAATCATGTGGAAAGCCTTCCCAGAAAAGTGGAAATGTCTATGTATTTAGAATGCAATGTCCTAAAAGTCCCTGTTGGCTTAATGGTCAGGTGTCCCAATACTTTTGTCCATATAGTGTGTATATAAAGTACCTGTAGCGTTTTATACTGGCAATTCAACCTACAATAATATTTACATGGATTCCATATGTATTAAATTGAATGGCACTTACATCAATCCGTTAAAAACCAATATTCTTGCATACACTTCTGTTTCAAAAATGATTCACATAAATACTGGTAATAAAATGTAATTATTTATTTTGAGAAATCTTGTGGTCAGAGCCAACAATTATATATAATTTATTAGCCTATTAGAATTATCGTTTGCTATATCTTACTTTGACATTAACTCCTATTTACATTATTGAAATCAAATTCGTTGTCCATTTACTAATTTACACAAATATGCCTCGAGGAAGCCTGAAGTTTCTGCACTATTTGTTATGTCATATGATAAACCTACAATAAAAAAATAAGACTGTATAGCTATGCCATAAATTCAGTTGAAACTTTGCTTATATTATTATTGTCATTTCTTTTGAGGTGGCTCGTCCTTTACATTTTTAGATAAAATTTGGTGGTTATAGAATGAAACTTTTGGTGTTCTTCCCAGAAGGATGAAAAGGAATTAACATTTAAGAGCAAGTGGCATCAGCAGGTGCAGTAAACATATTATTAAAGTGTTCTGACCCGGTCACTGTCCAGCACAATAATGTTTTTCCAAGCTGAAACTGGCAGCGTGTCTCATGATAGTAATCTTACAGTTAAATGGCACCTCATTCCCTGACGGCTGACATTTGCTTCAGCTTGGAACACCACTCATTTAAATTTGTTCTTTTTGTTCAATAAGTAGCTGTGTTTCATTCACCATTGTACTATTGGCAGGGAAGCAGCTAAAGTCCCTGAACTGCATGCGTGTCAAGAACATTAAAATCAGGACTTATTTTTAAGGATTAGCTTTTATTTTAAAAGTGTTGTTAATAAATCTTCTTAAAGTATTTCTTTCAATCAACAAATTCCAAGTCACATATATATATATATATATACATATATATATATATGTGGATACATATACACACGTTGTTAGTTTAGATTATTCTTATAGTGGCTAATTATATATACTGGCATGTAGTTATTAGATGTGTTGCACTTTGGAAAATAATTTACATAATATTCAGAAATATTTAAGGCAGGAATCTCAAGAAAGAATGCATATTAACCGCAAAAAAACAGAGTGGATAAAGGTTAAAGAAGCATCATTTGGCCAAAAAGAAAGAAGATACATATTTGGTACATATACAGGAAAAACATGAATTAGTAAAGTCCATTTGAGATTGAATACCTTTTAAATTCTTTCAGGGCCTTGTCTTCCGATGGTGGTTTGCAGAGGGCTTAGGATGCTTCAAGAAATCTTTTTTGATTTTGTTAAGGGCCTCTCTTCATTAATTGAGGCACGTGGAAGCATGAATGGTGGTTTCCGAGTCCCCTGCACCAAGAACCGTTGTTCACAGGAATCCAGCCTTCTTAATTTTTTTTCAACAACTGTACTGAGGCAGCTCATCTGTATCTGACTAATCAGCAGTCTTACTACACATGAATGAAGCCTCACTTCATTGGGAACACGAGGGATCCATTAATCATGGAAGTCTCATGTGATTGTGGCACTGGGAGTTTAATGGTGGTTCTTAAAGACTGTCATAGGTGTGAGGCACTCCCCTGCACCAGGAACCACCTGGTAGCAGTCTGTACAGGACTGCTTACAGCTACTCTCTTCATGATGTTCCATGAAGGTTTTTGGCCATGTTTTTCATAACAGCATGGAATGTCATGAAGATGTTAACAGGTTATATTACTTTCATATGCATATACTAAAGTGGTGGAACTACCAGGGTAGTAGGGGTCGCGACTGTGACCGGGCCCTGGAGTTCTGCCAGTCAGAGGGGCCCAAGGGGTGCCGAGCAGTTGCTAAAAACGACCACTCGTCACCTCATGGGCCCCCCTGACTGACAGAAATCCAGGACTCCTCTGCTGCCGCCTGCCTCAGCGCTGCCCAGACTGCAGTGTTGGGAGCGTGAGGCGTTTGTCTCGGGTGCCGGCACTTCACGCTGAGCGCCGACATCTGACGTCATATGCCGGCGCTCGGCAGTGACGCCGTGCGCAGCGAGACAGAGGCCTCGCGCCCCCACCACAGGAGTGGACGGTAAGTGACCTTCAAAGGGGGTAGGGAGCGAGTGGGTAGATCGTGAGAAGGGGGGGTAGTGGGTAGATCGTGAGAAGGGGGGGAGAGGGTAGATCGTGAGAAGGAGGGTAGGGAGGGAGAGGGTAGATCATGAGAAGGGGGGAGTAGGGAGGAGAAGGTAGATCATGAGAAGGGGTAGGGAGGGAGAGGGTAGATCGTGAGGAGGGTAGGGAGGGAGAGGGTAGATCGTGAGAAGGGGGTAGATGGGTTGGGGGGCCCTTAACAGATTCTCGCACTGGGGCCCTGAGGTTTCTAGTTACGCCCCTGACTAAAGCTAATAAATACAATAAAAAGGAGAAGCTGCAGCAGAACACCTCTGTTTTCGTTGCATCACTGACTTGCAGCTTGAAACAGTTTCCATTAAAACCAGTAGGAGCGCTTTCTGCACCCGGATCACTCACTGAGCCGGACCCTTCACCCGGATCACTCACTGAGCCAGTGCTGGAGTGCTGGAGCTAAGTGGTGGTAAGTATTATATGAGAGAATACCTGCATGCACCATCATCAAAACTCGCAATATGTAATATTAGTAGATCAGATCTCTAGCATTTAAATTGAAAAAAATGATGCTGGATACGATTCTCTCTGTGGATATATCTGCACGGTGGCTTAAACGCTTCACAACATCTATTGGATTTGTTTTGGGTCGACACTAGCTAAATAATTGTATTCATCCTTTAGTAAGTTTTAGAGTCCCTGTGGGAAATTTGAATTGTCAGTGTACTTCTCCCTCTTTCACGCACAGTAATACTTCATGTTGAGAAACATATTCCTGTTCTGTCTTTTATGTATACTATAGACTAGAAGTGTGAGAAAATCAGCAGGGAAATGTTTTTTAAACATAACTGGTCTTCTTTTATTCTTAGCCTTCACTGAATCCATCTGGAAGAAACAAATCTGATGTAGTGCTTTTGAACCGATGGACTGTTCGTAATTATGAAGTTCAACGTGGGGACATTGTCTCTTTAGTGTAAGTAGAAATTATTTAATACTTTTTTTTTTTTTTTTTTAATTTTTATAATCGTTTTTCTAGAGGATTTGTGGTCTCTAAGGAAGTACATAAGCATCTTTCAGGCTGTTAGTGCTTCTAATCTGCTTACAGACTTGTGTTAGTTTGTTTAGCATGATTGCAAGACTATGAATCATTTTGTATGTTTTCAATGGATATTGATTTATCTCATATCATAAGCGCTGATGTCAGATTATTATTCATTGTACTTCCATGATATATTTTCATCGTTTTCTTAAGGATTTTCATATATGTGATAATATTTGTGTGGTTGATGTCTCCAAATGCTTGTTTTGATTGGTTGAGTTGCTTTGTTGTTACTTTTTGTTAGTCTTTTTTCGAATCATTTTCTTTTTGTTATAGACTTTACTTTTTAGATAAATATCCAAAAGCTATTATTGACACTGGTTTTTGGTTTGAACTTTTATTTTGCTATCTACTGTTCCATGTATAATACTACAACGGAGTTGGTATTAAGATACAAAGCTTGCATTTGTCTTGTAGATGTGTGTGGTCTAGGTGTAGGACCAAAAGATGGCACTGTTTCACAAATAATAATGAAACAAAATTAAAGGGTGAAAATGGAGACAACAGAAAGACAATGTCATAACATGGTCAAGTGTCAAAGATACACAAGGTCCTTCTTATTATGTAAACTTTCTAATGACATTTGATCTGTATTTGGTGTGCAAAATCTAAATTGTATCACTATAACCTTTGGAAATGTTCACTCTTTCCATGTTTTCTGTGCATTTCTTTTTAAAATGTTCCATAATTGGGCTTGATGTAGTATTTGTGTATTCTGCTGAAACAAAATGTCGATGGAAATAGAAAAGAATCTCCATAGAGATTGTCTTAGCAGAGAGAATCATTTCAGTAAATATTAGACCTGTTTGACTTATTGACTGAGTGTTCTTTCTGGGAATCAGATTTAGCTCAAATGCTGTTGTCAAAACCTCAGTGTAACTGGATTATTCCCTGGAAGCTCCATTACTCTTTTGTCTTTCGTCTTACAAGGTTACTCCAGCACTTAACATGCTATTGAGCGAATACTCACTCACCTGCAATATGTGACAAGATCCATGCTGTGACATTTTTAGATTTCTCCTTTCCTACAGCCAATCATCACAATGGAAGGGAGCTTTCCTTTATGAAAGGTTATCTGCATTGGCAGAACTGGTGAAACATGGCATTTCCACTGAGTATGGTCATCAACGACAACCATAGTAGGAAATGTAATGATTCATTGTAAGGACTCAAATGTAAGGAGCAATTTAAAGTAATATGGACACAGGGTTTAGGTTTTTGGTTAGTTAAAGGGACTGATAAAACTCTTAAATAAAAAACAATAGCTTTTATCAAGAACTGACAGCACATAAACAGGTTGCCCTATGGTGAATCCCTGCTTAAGTTGTGAACTTAATGTACTGATTAAGGCATTGGCAGTCCATTGTTTCCTCTGTTGCTTCCTCTTGTGCCATAACTTTGTTGTCTTTGCTTATAATGCAGTACTACATTCTCGATTTTAACACCAAGAGATATGTTTGTTTTCATGTATAGAACATTGGAATGAAGCTGTCAGGGAATTGTGTGATTATTTCCCTAGTAGTGGAAACAGAAAGATTAGCCACATAATAAATACCAAATGGAAACATACTGATTGCAAGGCTTGGTTTTTCCTGTTTCTGTCTTTTCCTTTTGATCTCGTACACAAGGGAACACACATATTTCTCACATTGCTGATCAGCTGGCGTGGTTTACCTTCTGTGAGCTTATATATCCACATACTACAGGGCTGCACTTATATGTGCTGGTCAATAATGCAAAATATATGTGTGTGTCCTCGAAAAACGGCTGATGCGGTCATCCTATTGTGGGGTGTTTAGGTTTTTGTGATTAAGCCCTAAGTATACAGCTAGCAGAGAGAGTGTAAAACTCACTTTGCTTGTTGGTAATACCCGATTATTTTACAGAACTGTGATAATTTGGCATTCAATCTGTAAAATGCTAAATCACAAGGGACAAAGTTGAATGTTGAATCTCTGAAGAGCTACCAAGCGTGATTTATTTTCTTCCTTTGCACCAAATGGTATCAACAAATTAAAATGACAATAAACATTACACATACACCATTCCTAATTGAAATTTGCATCTATTCGTTGTGCTATGCAGAAACAGATTTACTTTGTCCTGTGATTGTTAAAGAATTCCAATTGAAGAATTTAAGTGGATTATTAACGAAGATCCCTTAAGGGTGGCATTTCCATCAAGAATTAATTGCCTTTTGTATGATTACCTGTTAACACTGTCATATATTCTTCATATGAGGATAAGGTAATGAGCCTGAATAATGGTTTTATGTTACTCTTACATAGGATGACAAAGTAATTTGTGAGATTCTTAATCTTTATTGCATGTGCAACAGAACACTTAGATAGTTCCCAATTAGTTGTCCCTGGGTTGATAAGTGATGAAAATATATGTCTGTGGGAAAGATCACAGTTTTTAAAACTTGAAAATGGATTTGTCACATTTTTCTGCATGAGATAGGCTTGCCTCCAGTCTGCAGATGAGAGTCTTATTACCTTCTGTACATAGCCAGTCATTGGCAAGAATCATCGGAGGAGGGCAGCTGCAGCTCTGCATCAGAGGAGGAGGGCAGCTGCGGTTCTCTTTTTTTTAAAACCAATAATTATATGCCTTACATTTTATAACTAAGTATAATAATATTGATTAGTGTGTATGTAAAGTGGTTCTAATTTTTATTATCTAATAATGTCTAGCAGCACTGAACGGATTATGTTTTAAAACATTTGCAAGTGTGTTTGTATTACAGTATGTATGTGTATGTATAATATATTGTTAACTATATACAGTAGCTGTGTAGTCAGTAGGGTACCTAGTTTGTGTGCTTAGCTAGTTTGTGTTAGATAAAGCTGCCGTTTCTTCATGGCACTCCAGTGTCTCTCCCAGCCAGACTGCAAGCACACTGGGCCAGGCCATCTTCTGATGATGCCAAATGCCTCTTGAGTGAAGTATTGCTGAATATAAGGCCAATACAATCTGTAGCATTTTCTGCAATACACATCTTGCCTATGGGACGTTGGACTCCATTTTGGCAGGGTCGTGGAAGTGCCTTTAATTATTACCAATTTTACAGGTTGTTAAGTGTATGTTTAATAAGAGACCCTGGACAGTTGGTGGTCCCTTGCAGCTGATTTAGTAACCATTGGCCTAGATCATCTCTGTCTCTTAGGGTGCAAGCTTTAAACGGTTTGGCTTTGGCTGGATAGTTTCCTCACATGCCCAGTAGCACACACACATTGCCTGCTCCCTGCCTGTGCTGCCCTCTGTAACTGACAATTTAAACTTGTGATGTAACTTTATACCACTTTAGCATTCCGTTACACATGAATTCCTGTCGCATTTAACAACATTATTATACCTATCTAAAATCAGTATATTTCTAATGTCTATATTTCCTGACCTTTTCCCATTGTGGGCCACTATTGCATTTATGATCATATCACCAGTGGGGCAACAGGTAATATCCATGGGATATGGGGAGCTACAAAACAGGAGACCTAAAATGTCCTCTATAGGCCTTGTTTAACGGGTAGGCCTTTAGTTGAGCAGCTTTGTTTCAAATGAATGGCTTAGTCCTGAGTAATCATCATTTCACATCTCGGTAATTCCAATTGTGTGATAATGTTCATTCATGGATATATTTTCCAGCTCATCTATTTCACTGAACAGGCATCTTGCATAATAAAGCATACATTTTTTTCTATTGTTTCATCAGCTCCTACAAACCCCTCCTGTGACATAAACTATACAAAATACCCACTGTGCTGCTTACCCATTTGGTCTCTTAATTTCCATTGTTTTACATGCACTAGTATTGTTCTAAGCCTTGTATATTCTTTAAAACATAAAAACAAATGCAGTCCCACTTTGTATCTGCTCCTATAGCAAGTGCCTATCTATTTGAAATTTCTATTCATAAGAATTTGTATTGGGGTCAATGTTTTTCATAGTAAATATTGCAGCCACCTAGCCCCGAATTTATTATCTTTTTAAGAATAACTTGTATAAATAAAGTAGTATGGGCTTGACATGCTGCATTATTTTTTTGGCTTTGGGGTTACTTCTATGTAGAGAAACACATCTGTTTAAGGGCTTTTTTTTAACTTAGCATTTCATTTTGAACACTATCTTTTGACAAATGCATTTTATAGAGGTTGTCAGGGTATAAGACGTTGCTTTTGCTGACCCAGAGATACGGGTTGTACAATTTAGGCAAGAAAAGGCTTAGAGAGTGTGAAAATCTAACCCACACAGAACAAAATGACTCGTAAAAAAATCAGTGGTAGACCATAAAGATGTCGGTAATAAATAGCACGCTGAATTGGCTAAAATATGAATAACTTGACATGGGTTGTAGAACACCTTTCCAGCTGTCTGAACAATACTGAAAACCATAAATGTGTCTTCTAAGAACTTGCATGTATCTGTAAGTTTGACAAGTAATGTTTTCTTAGTATTAACCTTTTTGTCCTACTTT
This sequence comes from Spea multiplicata, assembly GCA_009364415.1. Taxonomy (NCBI): domain Eukaryota; kingdom Metazoa; phylum Chordata; class Amphibia; order Anura; family Pelobatidae; genus Spea; species Spea multiplicata. The sequence goes on from VKOC01017062.1 coordinate 60,047, forward strand.
GTAGCCAGATAACAATGTTACTATGCATTAGGCATTGCTATATCAATAATAAATGACATGTATAATAACATGTATAACTTGCACAAAGGAAATGTTTTTTTTTCTTTCTATCATAAAATAATTACAAAATTGTATCTTCTTTCTTAGAACTGTTATTTTATAAAAATACTTTAAACCATTCTAACACGCATTAATATTGCTGCCCCTGGCTCAGATTCAAGTCCTGCAGTTTGTAAAAACAATACAACATCCAAATTATGGCAACACAATATGATTCATAGTGAGGAAGAGTAAGAAGGAGGACTGTGTAGGAAGGCATAGTAGAGAGAGAGCATAGGTTTATGTTTTAAGCAACTATGAAACTATGTGGCCTTTGACATTCTTTGAGTCATAATTTAATTTATCCTAAAAAAAACAAAAAACAGTTTAAAAATAGGAAACATATTCTAGCTGCCAGTTTGGATTATACTAGCTAACAGAACAATTTATTTTGAGAAATTAGTAATGCAGCATTTTATCTGAACAAATGTTATTATTTCTGATCATTCAATTACTTTAAAAGTACCAAAAGTAATCTGTTGTAAGAATATTTATACAGGATATGTTGAATATTGCTGTAGGGTTTAAGATAATTTCAATAGTTTGACTAATGAGTTTTAACGATATGCCTACCATACCTTCTATGATCAATCTACTTAAATAACCCCAATATTAAAAACTAGCTTTAAGAAGAACCTGGTTAATTTACACATTACATTGTATATATTATATAGTCTACATATTGTACCTCTGTAGGATAAGAGGAAGGAAATAAGCTAGAGTTAGTTTGTAAAAGTGTGCATATCATCTGAAGTGGAGGCCAGTTCTACGTTTGAGCTATTTCCAAATTATTTATATATATACACTAGATGGAAAAATGTTTTGGGATACCTGTCCATTACAGCAACAGGAACTTTTATGACATCACATTCTAAATACATAGACATTAATATGAAGTTGATCCCCCCCTTGCAGCTATAACAGCTTCCAGCCTTTTGGGAAGGCTTTTGGAGTGTTTCTGTCGGAATTTTTCACCCATTCATTAAGTAGAGCATTTATGAGTTGAGGCACTGATGTTGGATGAGAAGGCCTAGCTCACAATCTCTGACCCAGTTCATCCAAAAGGTCTTCAGTAGGGTTGAGAACAGGGCTTTGTGCGGGCCAGTCAAGTTCTTCAACATCAAACTTATCCAACCATGTCTGTATGAACCTTGCTTTGTGCACTGGCACACAGTCATGCTGGAATAGAAAAAGGCTTCCCCAAACTGTTCCCACAAAGTTGGAAGCAAAGCATTGTCCAAAATGTCTTGTAGCTTGAAAGATGTCAGAGTAAAGTGCTACAATACAAAATCTTCCACATGTAGGTGCATTAATTTTGTATTCTTTGAGGACCAAGTCTCTGACGCATGTATTCTGAAAACATACTATCATGTCCGTTGTAAAACAGTGCGGTAAATTTGGAGGTTTCAAAGGTGTTTGATGTGGTTGAGGTCTGGGCTCTGTGCGGGCCAGTCAAGTTCTTCCACACCAAACTCATCCAACCATGTCTATATGGACCTTGTTTGTGCACCATAATCATTGAAATCAGGATTTGGGCCCCTTACTTCCAGTGAATGGAAACGTTAATGCTTCAGCATACTAAGATATTTTGGACAATGCAATGCTTTCAACTTGGGAACAGTTTGGGGAAGATCCTTACCATATGGATACAATTTTTTTTAATGAAACTGCACACTTGTGTTGCGAATACTATGTGACAAAGGATGTATAATACATAATACTTAGGTTTATAATGTCACACCTGGGCTGTTATGTACACTAGATCTCGGTGCCCATGTTTAAGTAGAAAGAAGTAAAGTAAAAAACATAGTTTCCCAAAGTAACTGCAGGCTCTGTATGATCTATTATGTTTGTATTTTTATTTTGAAACTATTGTGTACTTGTGCAATCATTTTTCAATACAGAAGGTTAATGAATCTTCCAATGAAAAAGTTATCTTTGGCCCTGTAGGAAATAGGAGTTGAAGTGACTATTTCTGGGCTTCTTATACTTAAAAGGAAATTTTGCCTCTTTTTTGGTTCCCCAACTGCAGTCTTTAAAGCTGCTTGAAAAACCAAAATGACGGAGAATGTCTACCTATAATGGGTGCATCAATATGTATGTGTATGTATATATGGAGTTTGGGAGTCTGATATAACCTAGAATAGGAAGGACTCAGAGCAACATGTGGATTAATAAGCAGAAGCCTGCATTATTTGCACACACCTTGACAGGATTGCATAAACAAATACATTAAAAAAATCCTTGCTCGTCTCAGTAATTACTACACAATGTAGTTTTTCTGGGAGGAAAGGTCACCCCTCCAAAAAAAAAACAGAGGCCGGCTTAAACATAGTTTATGAAGCAATCAACAATCACTTTGTTATAAGCAAGTCCTAAAATGAGGGAGAAAGTCTGATGGGATGGGCTAGGGAATTCCACAGAAGGGGTGTGAGTCATGTGTGAAATCCAGGGGAAACCAAGGGGTTACAGCAGGAGATCAGGGGTGGGTCAGCTGCAATGAGTTAACCATAATTGTAAGAGAGGGAGGTGGTTGAGATTAATACATATTGCCAGGCGCTTACTTGGATGAAACCATGAAGACCAGGGATGGCTGTTTGGATAGTTCAGTGTAACTCTTGGCGGCGCAAGTGTTAATGACACATCTATGTTTTATAACAACCCTACAGTCTCTGCTTATATTGCCTGACTCATGAGTTAATAACAATACATGACTTTCTATCTTAATTATTTTTTTCTTAATTTTTTCCTAACCAAAGGCAAACTTACTTAAAAGAAGAATTGACTTTATTTGTGTCCTCAATTTATTTAGTCGCCGTAGTCGATTATTATGTAATCTGATTTTCAGTTTCTCATATTAAACAAAAAGCCCAAATAAAAATAAATTGATTATTCAATCATTGTATATGCGTAATGTCCAGGCGCTATGATGTGCATAAACAAATGAATCCTGGAGAGAACATAGACAATGTAAATTGGAAAGATGGAAACCTCTTGAAGTAAGCTTCTAATCTAGCAATTACATAACGTAGCTATTGTCTAGCTTTTCTGCCGCTGACATAAATTAAATGAGCAAAAGCACTTAGAGACAGGCTTTGTGTTTTATAAATAATTTCTCCCTTATCCAAAACAAAGATTTGAAAGCAGAGGATAATATAGCCAATATTTGAAAATATGTAACAAAAAACTGTTACATTTAAATATTCTACCTTGCTCCAGGTGCGCTGAGCATTAATAGTTCTACACGGAGATGTTATAATTAGCAGCGCAGGACTTAAGGGAGATCCCTTAAGTCCTGCAAGTGACATTAAGTGACATTATCACCTAAAATGGGAGTATTCTAGATTTAGATAAAACCTGATTTTTAATGATTGGTCCATTTTAGTTTTTATTTATTTATTAAGCTCGTTTGAGGAACACTTTGCCCTTTTACTTGGGGGGTGATCAGGACACTTTTTGGGAGGAGTTCATGTGTTTAATTGTTAATCCATGGTTCTGGTTATTGTCTTCTTATTGCTTATATGGCCATCTTGACTTCATGTATTTATAATTCAACTTTTAGTATTTACTTTAAAGTGTTTTAACTTGTTTCATAATTGGTGTAGAGAAGAAATGCTTCTAGAGAGATAAAGGGTTGTATATGTTCACGTTAAACTAGCATAATAGGTTCTATGACAAGTAGGTTAAACAGCACTGAAATTACTGAACTGTTTTACAAAAATGATCGCACCTAGACAGTGTTTATGCCCGATTCATTAGTGTGATGTCTTTTTTTGTCTTTAATGGTAATTTTTGATTTCATGTAACGTTTATGGTCTGCATAAATGGTCTGGGGTAGACATTTATAAGCAGATCACACGTACCCACCCCAGAATCTGTATATCCCCTTCACCTTCTTTACACAGCAATCAATTAGTTACCGTATATTAAATAGTTTTTTAAACTGCTGTTACTTTGCAGAATGTTGCCTAACTTTTTTTTTTTTTTTTGAGTCTTCTTCAGAACATGTAAATGTCAGCCAATCTTAATTTAACTGTGTGTAGGAAGGACAAAACACTCTTTTCATATTCTTTTCTTCCAAAATTACTTGCATACGTTTAACCTGGAGGATATTGCAAACTTAGAGTATGGTCATGATGGTAAAATAGATGTCCATCAACCCTTCTACCTCACTGTCCTAAGAGCCTCAGTACTAGTTGGTGGCAAAATAGATTTTGGTAGACAAAGGGCATTGCATGAAGGGTATAACATTATGTCACAGCTCTGCAACATACCTTGGGTGTGTGTGTTGCGATGAATGCATTTTATTGAAAGGAAAACATTTGCTTTAACATTGAGACTTATACGGAAGCAGATATTGAAAAGAGTCAATCATTTCATACCTTTTCTATGTTATGAACTTATAGGAGGGAAGAGCATATAAGTTAAAAATATTCAGCAGGTGTTGTCATAGAGATTTTATAGAATGCTCTGCATGCACCATGGACTTTTACCATATAGTATAATATATTATAACATAAAGCAATATAGCGATGCTAGTGGGGCTAGCCAGCCCGCCAGCCCGCCTCTGCAAAGAGTCCTCTGCATCTCAGGACCCCGTGTAGAAGATAGGTTTGACAATCGGTCAATGCTTGGCTTTCTTTATACTACCATATTTCAATATATAGTGGGGCTTTATACACAATGCAATAAGTATTATTATTATTTATTGTTTTATATAGCACCATCAAATTCTGTAGCGCTGTACAATGGGTAGACAGTACATAACAAATAGCATGTAACATAACAAATTGACTAACAAAGACAAGAGGTGAGGAGGGACCTGCTCAAACGAGCTTACAGTCTAGGTAATGCCACCTCCCTTCCTTGCCTAGACCTGTGAAATGTAACCAGCTAGGAAAGCAGTTCCTATAGCTGACAGAGGGTTGCTATATATGGATGTCCAGAATGAAGGTGGTTAAGTGATTTGCGTTCCTATCAAAAAGCTGAAGACGTGCCAGCTTGTTCTCTGAGCTCTCATTATGATAAATTACTAGTTACATCAAACTGTGCTTAATTACACACAGAAGCTTTATCATGTGTAATGATCGCTGTTGTGTCACATTTTAAAAAGATAGTTAGTCTGTTAATCTTTCATATTACAGAGCTTTTCAAATATCAATATGCAAAATATGAATGAAATAATAATCAGAAAAAGGATTGAGACATTTTCTAGTGTTCGTGGATAAAATGCAGAGTATACAAACATTTTTAACTAGTCTACAGGATTTATATGATGCACATTAAATAATTTTTATAACACCACATTAAAAGTACCTTACATATAGTCTAGTAACAAAACATGAAGTTTTGTGACATCATATCTTATCCAGGCTCAAAGAGCACTGGTAGGACAAAGCAGGAGAGTAAATGAGAACTGTGATGGACCGACCAGGGACCTCAGGTTGTCCCTCTCCACCAGGGGACGGCTGGCAGCCTAAAGCCTAGGGGACAAGTCTAGTCAAGTGGCCCATTGTGCCACCAAAGCAGCTGCAAGCTACATTGAAAGCGACCGTCGTGCGGCAGTCATTCCACCAGCGCCTAATGAAATTAAAGCGGCCGTCGTGGACGCACCATTTTAAGACGTGGGACGAAGAGCTGAGGAATGGCCATTGGGTCTGACTGCCGCATAATGCAGGGACGTACCTAGAGTATTTGGCCCCTGTGGCAGATCCTGTATGTGGCACCCCCACACACACTTTAAAACTGCATATTTTCTATGGTTCGGCAAACATTGACAGGGGTACAGCAAAATTGTTATTATATACTGAGGCACACATTGACGGCGGTACAGCATAACTGTTATCATTATATACTTAGGGATTACGCTGTACCACCGTCAATGTGTGCCTATACTTTGAGCCAGACACTGACAATACTGCAGTACAACCCCTGTCACTATATAGTAAGCCAAACATTGATGTGGTGTAGGCCTTCAGTGACTGGCTTAGTACATAGTAGGGATGCACCAAAATAAAAATTCTGGACCGAAACTGAAAATTCAGCATTCATTTGGCCAAACTGAAATAAAAACCTTTTAAAATACTTTATTAAATTAACACATCAAAATTAGACAAAAAAATCAATACAATATTAATGATATATATATTATATAATATATATATATATTAACAGCAATCACAATCCTATCCTATGCCCAGGTTCTAGCATTTACTGGCTGACTTAGCATGATAGGCGTGTGATTGCTGTTTGCAATCATATATATCTAATAATACTGTTATTGAATTTTTCAGTCCAATTTTGGTATGTAATTTGCTTTTCATAAAAGTGTTGTTAAAACGCCACAGTTGGACAAAAAAAATAATTGATCACACCCCTATCATGCCTAGACAGCCTCCCTATGCCATGCTATCCCCCCACACTTCCATGCAATCTGAAACCCTCATTGACAAACATTCATGATAAACTACAGCATCACTCTCACACACGTAATATTTTCCTACCTTTCCTCTGGCACTGTCACTTTTCCTCCTCTTCGTTCTTCCTCTTCTTCTTCCTCTTCTGTGTGCCGTCCTTCCGGTGCAGAGAGCGCGGAAGACGGTTGGCGTGGCTTCAGTGTTGTGCGCTGGGATTTGACATCAAGTCCCGACGCACAGCCACAGTTGCCGCGCGCATCATTTTTGGAGGCATGCAGGCACCCCAGGCGGCCCGCCCCCCCCAGCCAGGTACGCTACCGGCATGGCGGCCAGTCTCGGTGGCAGCTGCTTAGTTTTTAACTTTGTGGCTTCCATGAATGTTCGTCTGCTGGCCGCCCGCCCAGCCCGCAGGCCTGGATTCAGGGCGGCCTGGGGGGCAATTGCCCCCCTGTCCCCCGGCCCAGCCCGACCCTGCTCTCCACCAAGAGCAACGTCTCCCTTCAGGACAATAATTCCCCGCAATCCGTAGGCAATATCCCCAAGCAAAGTAAAGGGATATCACTATCCAGTACCCAAATAACCAGGCAAGAGGAGAACTGATTTATTTTCGACACAGACGGCTGGATATATCCAGCAAAACACACATTAACATAAAACAAGATACTGAGATACAAACTGTAAACCCTTAATTTGCCTCCCAGAGACACCAGGGGCAGTAAAGGGATTAACAATACAAAAGGATACAGACACCACTAAAATAAGGAATACACACTGTCTTGATTCGATTATCTCCCAGACCTTAGTGTGCTGTGTGTAAACGGTTAGGAAATAAGGAAATAATAAAATACATTTTTATTAATAACACGCAAAAGGATAACATTAACTGAGGGGTAGGGTGACTCTAGGAACCTTCACAGTCCCAGAATGCAGGAACCCCAAATCTGTTTCTGAGCTCCACAGTCTTTAGAGTCTCTTATGATTTGGATAACGTGGCACTCCTTACCAGGGCCCATAGTCTGTAGTAAGGAGGCTGGCACTCAGTCCCCTCCAAGAGCCCATGGCACAGAGGCTTCTGTGACAAGAACTTTATAGTTAGAGGCACAGATATCTTCACTTTGCTTAAAAGTAGACAATCCATTGTAGACTTTACCCTGTCATTAGAGGAGGAATATCAGCCAGCTAAAATGCCTTCACATATTTGTGCCCATATCTGGAATTAATTTTGGCTTCCAGCCTCATCCAGGGTTTCACTTGACCATGTCTTAGTTTTTTCCTTAGTGCTCACAATCTTCTGGATTTCACTTTTAGAAAACCTGAGAACCCAACAAAGATAAAAACTCTGGGACCACAGTATTTTAACATTCGACCACTTATATGACTGGTAGAATGATACATTATAGATACATTTGATCATGAGCAATACATGTTATGATGATAGATAAAGGTACTTTTTGACAGCGGCAAAAATATTAGTAAAGGTAAAGTGCTGCTTTCTAGTCAAGCAGGATATCGATGTCTCACCATATTGTGCCTCCATCAAGCCTGTGTCTGTCTTTTACTGCCCCCTCACATCATCCCAGCATCCAATAGAGCCTGAGACATCCTAATGCTGCCCAGTTCTGCCCCTTCCCAGCTGCTATATAAAGATGAGCCAAGCTCTAAGGAAGCATTCCTGGAACAGTTTCATGTATGAGTAGATCATATACAGAACATTGAAAACATGTCATGTATATCATATACAGAACATTGAATAAATGTCCTTCCCTGTCCTCTTGTATGAATCCTGATTGTTGGGCTCTAGCAGGACTGGTTGGGAGTCTAGAGCAGGGTGGTCCAGCAGGAGGGTAGGAACAAAAGACAAAGTCCAAGAGACAAATCTGAATCAGGGCAGGCAACAAAGGTGCAACAACGGGAGATGTTTTATGATATACAGGTAAAGCCCCTCCCACTGACTCCTCACCCGTGAGGTTATGCAATCCCCCTAAGGGATTTCCAGCCTTTCTCTTCGCCTCCCCCATCTCCACCAATGGGATGAGGTCCACGGAGGCCAGGACACTCCCCCTGCTATCCCCACCATAGGGGTGTGTGTGGGTCATGGTTCGCAACGGAGCGACTGCACATTCCTGTTTGGGCTATAACTGATACCTTTAATTATGTATTTCAAACTATAGTGAAGCACCATAAAATCCTAGATCCCATAAATGATATATAGATAAATGTTCTTGGCAAAATTGCTTTTCTACTGTGACATATGGAAATAAACGTGTTCACTTGCTGAAAAAGTCATCTTCTCACATTAATTTTCTTTATCATACTTGTCTTAAAAAGTACATACACCAGATGGGAAAAGGTTATAGTCATTTTACATCATGCTGTGTCTATAAAGTACCTAGTCACACTGTTGCAATGAACACGTTCCTCTGACTGATTAACTATTTTCTTGTCCTTGTAATTTATGCAACAATTATGTTTTTGGTTGTTTTTTTTTTTAGCAAAGAAGACATCTTTTTTTTACCATTTGAATTGTTTTGTGTAATTATATATCATACAATACTGTGCAAAAGTTTTAGGCAAGTGTAAAAAATACTGTAAAATAAGAATGCTTTCAAAAATAGACATGCTAATTTTTAATTAGCAAAGTAAGTGAACAGAAAAAAATCTAAATTGAATCAAAAGGGTAAAAGAAGGCCTTGCAACCTTTGATACACTTGATATTTTACAGCCTAACTTCTGAGGATGAACATAAGAATACATAATCTGCAAGGTAGAGCCTGGTATACAGTTCTACTTCAGCATGAGCCTTGATGGGTGTAATCCTTGAGCACTTAATTCCCAAATAACCTTAATGGTGGCTTTAATCACACACCATTCATACGATACTTTCTATCTCAACCTCCTTCTTTCTCTGTCTTCTCAGGTGGTCCTCTTGTTCCAGCTCTCCGCAGCTATTAAGGCCTGCTGTAGTAGTTTTGCGTCAAGCCGGCACCTTGGCGCACACCCATACCCCAGATTGAAGGAATGGGGGGCTGTTGTGCACCGAGGCTCCACCCTGTGGCGGAAGTATTACAGTACTGCAATGCAGACGGATGTGCAGAGAGGCATTTCTACACTTCCTTCTCTGTGGATCAGCCTGCATTATTCTGACTCGTCTAGTATATTCTCTGTTATTTGCTCCTCTGAGGTGGGCTTGTTATACCATGGCATGGCACTTTGGTATTAATAATGTTACTGATATACCTTGAGTAGTGTTTGGTACCTTAGGCCAATCAGGGAATAAAAATAATATTAAATTAACAATAATATTAAGAGTATAATGAGCTGCGCTTTATTATGGAACTCCATTAATATGCACAATTACATCTTCTCAGGTTATTAAAACGTTGCCTTTTCAGATTGTTTCTCCTCCATTATTGTCCTCTTGGGTCACCTTCTGTCCTGCCATCTGAACACTGCATCTATGCAAAGCTCATTAACCACTTACTCCATGCTCCTTGATTGTTTTATTAACCAAAATTTAACTGAAGATAAGGGGTGAGTGGGCTGGCAAGGCAGGTATAGCAGAGTGGCCACCCCCTTAATTTACACACTAGCGCACTCACTATAACACATACACACATTAACCAAAACATATCCACTGCATCATACTCCACTCTGGCTCACATATCTGGCTCACCTGTTTCACACCTCACTCATCACACCTTTACCTTACCTCCCTGGAGCCTTTTTCTTATAGCTGCACACATGCTCTTGCATTCCGTTAACACCCCCCCCCCGCCTCTGAGAGTGAGCCTGTCTCATTTGAGCAATAATTGATGGCCCATGGGGGAATAGCCCCCTATCCCCCAGGCCACTCCATCCTAGCTGACGATAAACCAACAGTTACCTGGCAGGAGTTTCCCTAATGAAGCTAACACTCTGTTAGCAAGACGTTTAGACTCAATATACCACACACACACACACAAACCTGGGCCTGATTGGTAAAAAAACGTCTTCCGCTATGTCTTCTCTATGGATAGTCTGGGTTGGAATCTCGTGTGGTCCCTGAGAACTGATGGAGGGTATTTTAAACTCTTAGTATATCTCATATATGTTCTTCTAAGTGTTCAAAAGCTAAATTAATGTGCTGCTTTTTCTTTCTGTAGGCCTATTTGGCTTCATATACTCATGGTGTGACGAGCTAGATGCCATTTTTTGCCCTTCTGTTTTTTTTTTGTTTACTCATTATTAGAATCTGGGCTCAGTGAACCATGGCTTTTGTTTATTTGCTGAAAAATAGTAAATGAAAAGTGCAATGACAAGTTAAAATGTTTACCTTGTCCTATGAGGTGTTGCTACAAACTAATTGCTGTCTGCAATATACATGACCTGCTTGAACCCTAGGCTTTCATGTGAGGGAGACCTGTGAAGGTCTTTCATGACTGTGGGGAATGGGCCAGGGATGTAAAGGGTTAAATGTATTTATCTGGGCAGAATAGATATGGAAGTTGCTAGGGGGAGGGGCTTATAGGTTACGTATATGTCAGTTAGAATTTAAATCAGAAAGCAATTTGCAGTTGAGTGAGTAGGACCCTTTAGGTATATAATTTTTAAACCCAGTTTGTTCTGCTATATATTTAATTTAGCTATAGTTTACCTTTGGGTGGTAGTAAACGCTTTATAGTACTTACCGTTAGCTAGTCCTACTGCGCCAATAGACCATGGTGGCCTTGGGAGATGAGGATGGCCTGCTTGCCCTTATACAAGGGAAGATTCAACGCGATGGTGCTGGCTGGCTGTTGAGCTTGCTTGGTGCTGCATCAACTCAAGGGCAGCCTGTTGTGGAGAATCCTTCTGTCCGTGTGCCGACCCAATCAAGACCGCCGCGGCGGAGAAAACTTCTGCGCCCCAGTCCTGGGACTAGCAGTTCTCAAAAGAGCCGTCGCTCCAAAGGGGAAGCAGTCTCTGCGGGGTCTACACAGGTCAGGGCTACATCGGAGCTCCGGGGGAGAAAACGGGCAGCCGCAACAATCAGGTCTGCACAGGCCTGCACCTCACTGGACCCAGTGAGCAGTGGTGCGGAGGAGAGAGGGAGTAGCCGGCGACAGAGAAGGAGTGAGTCCTCCCATTCCCAGCACCATGCCTCATGTGGGCCTACACAAGCAGGCATACAAAGTCCCTCAACAGTCACAGGGGTTTCTATATTGGAGAGGGAGGGGTGGAGCAGGGGTCCTGCTACTCTGATGGGGTCTGAACAGATGAATACCCATGCCTTTCCAGAGGAACTAATAGTTGGGGTCGAGGATGCGTCAAGTGGGCCCACACAGGCTTACAGAGGGCCTTTTGACAACCAGATGGAGACACCATGGCCTTCGCAGGCAAATATGGAAGGACAGGGGTCTCAGGTCAGATCACAGAGGCTTTTACAGGATGATGCAGGGACAAAAGTTTCACAAGGAAGCTTACAATGGCCTTTACAGGTATATTCTGCCCAGGCTTCTCAGAGTGCTTCACAAGGGCCTCTACAAGTGAAAGCACCAGCGCAAGGGTGCAAGGATTACACATCAGGGCCTTTACAGGTGAATGCAGCAGCACAGGACTTTCAGGATGTCACACAGGGGCCTTTACAGGTGAATACAGTGCATGACAGAACACACACAACATTGCAGAGGCCTTTACAGGCTCAGCCAGCTTCATTCAGTTTAAGTCAGTCTGAGGGCTCTAGAATTAGAGGAGCTCACTCACATGATTTTATTGGACGCAAAGCAGTACAGCCAGTGTTGGCTACGAATGAGGGGAATTCTGGGCACAGGAGGCACCAGCTGCAGCCTGGGCGCTCCTCACTGAGGATGGACGAAGAATCTTCAGATGACGCTGAATCCGAGGCATCCCCTTATGGAGTCCATAATCAAGCTCACAGGGTAACTGTGCAGCCCCTAAATTCGCAGTCCAGTGAGTATGCCTTTCCGGGGCTTGGGGCGCAGGGGATCTTAAAACCCTGTTACAGGACCTTTTGGGGAAGTTGCAGTCCTCAGTGGTTACAGTTGCGCAGGCGCCAGATAACACAGCTTTAGTAAATAGCGCTACCCATAAAGAAGCCTTTTTCTGTGGTGTGTCCCCCTTAGGTATGCACTTATCTGAAGAGATGAAAATTAAAATTTGGAAGAATGAGTATGTGGATGTGTGGTCGTTAATCTCAGCTGATCATGTATCAGTTGATAAAGAGAGACGTTTTGAAAAAGGGGATGATCGTAAACCCAGGGTGGCTAAGACGTTTGGGAATTGGATACAGGCATTTTGTGTGCTTGCTAGTGTGATCGGTGAGAAGTTTCCTGGTAAATGTTCAGAGCTATTTGTTTACGTGGATCTCATTTGGAGTGCGTGTAAAGTTTTTGGAGGTAGTGCTTGGTGGAAATATGATGAGGAATTTCGGCGCAAGCTAGCGGTTTGCCCGGGTGTGGGTTGGAACATGAAGGCAACGGATGTTTGGATGCGGCTCATGATGGCTCAGAAGCTGCACTCAATTTCAGGACAGCATCCCTTTCCAGGAACGGCCGGTGCCGCGAGTGGAGCATCGGCCAGCCGGAAAACTGGGACGTGTTGGGCCTATAATGAGTCGCATTGCAAGTATTTCAGTTCCTGCAAATTTCGTCACGAATGCTCCCTCTGTGGTTTGGGACATTCGGCCTTGCGGTGTTTTAGAAAGGGACGTCAGTTGCTGCCTCCCGGTGGGGGAAGTGAATTTTCCAAAGGGGAGATCCCCGGTGAACGTGGAAGAGATGCTATGGTGGTTAGAGCGGTACCCACGGAGACAGGACGCAAGCCTGCTTAGAAATGGGTTCATGGTAGGGTTCTGGATTCCATTTGTGTATTCCCCAGTTGGGTCATTTGCGGGTAATTTGAAGTCAGCACGGGACAAGGAAGAGGTGGTTGCTGACAAATTATCAAAAGAAATTGCAGCTGGGAGGATGGTTGGTCCTTTTGATGTGCCCCCCTTTGCAAATTTACGGGTGTCTCCAATGGGGGTTGTCCCTAAGAAGGAACCAGGCAAGTTTAGATTAATTCATCACCTTTCTTATCCTAAGGGTGGGTCAGTGAACGATGGGATAAGTAAAGAGGATTGTCAGGTTTGTTATGTGTCATTTGACAAGGCGCTGGCATTGGTTCGGGATGCGGGCAAGGGGGCTTTGTTGGCGAAAACTGACATTGAATCGGCCTTTCGCTTGCTCCCGATTCATCCAGAATGTCACCACTTGCTTGGTTGTATGTTTCGTGATCAATTTTTTGTGGACTGCTGCTTGCCTATGGGTTGCTCTATATCCTGTGCTTATTTTGAGGTTTTTAGTTCCTTTTTAGAATGGGTCTTGCGTTTTGAAACAGGTTGTCAGGCTGTCATTCATTATTTAGATGATTTTTTGTTTGTTGGTCCAAGTGGAAGTTTTCAGTGTTTTTTCTTGTTACATGTCTTTCAGAAGCTATGTAAGAAATTTGGGGTGCCATTGGCTCCTGATAAGACCAAAGGGCCTAGCACTACTTTGTCTTTTCTGGGGATCGAGATTGATTCCGTAGAAATGGTTTTTCGGTTACCAGCAGAAAAACTAAGTCAATTAGTATGCTTGGTTGATAGGGCTTTGTCTGCGGTTAAGATTACCCTTCGGCAGCTGCAATCCTTGGTTGGCCATTTGGTTTTTGCATGCCGCATTATGCCAATGGGTCGGGTTTTTTGTCGCCGGCTGTCATTACTGATGAAAGGATTGGCTAATCCTAATCATTTTGTGCGAGTTACTCGGGAGGTCAAAGAGGACCTTAGAGTCTGGCAGGAATTTTTGGGATCTTACAATGGAAGGTCTTGTTGGCAGCACCAGGAAATCCCGAATGGTGATCTGCAGCTCTATACCGACGCTGCTGGGTCTACAGGTTTTGGTGCAATTTTGGGTTCTAAGTGGTGTTCAGCACCCTGGCCGGATAGTTGGAGGGAGTCAGGAGCAGTACGTAATCTTACACTTTTGGAGTTATTCCCGATTGTGGCAGCAGTGGAGTTGTGGGGTGAACAGATGAAGGATAAAGAGATTGTATTTTGGACAGACAACCTGGCCGTTGTATATGCCATCAATAAGATGACCTCTACTTCATTGCCTGTGATACGGTTGCTGCGACATCTGGTTTTGCGGTGCTTGCAATGGAATGTGTGGTTTAAAGCGAGGCATGTCCCTGGGGTTTTTAACAGCATGGCCGATGCTTTGTCACGTTTTCGTTGGCAGGAGTTTCGGAAGTTGGCACCGAGAGCCGAGCTGGAAGGGTGCTGCTGCCCGGATATTTTGTGGACCCTCGCTTCAGGAACTTAATGGGGTTCGCAAAGTCATCATTATCTCCGGGTACTTGGTCCTTCTACAGGAAAGTATGGGGTTTATGGCTTGAGACTGTCAATGGGGCAAGTTTGGGTACAGAGCATAAGATGGTGAATGTGATGTTGACATTTTTAGAAGATTTGCGCCAGTCGGGTAAGGCAGTGGCTACAGTAATGAGATATATGTCAGCGTTGAGTTTTTGGTTCAAAATGTTTGCACAACCTGACATCACAAAACTCTTTTTTATCACTCGAGTTTTAAAGGGTTGGCAACGTTGTTGTAGGTCGACTGACTCACGCAAGCCGGTTTCATTTTCATTATTGTTGCAAATACTTGCTATTTTGCCTCAAGTTTGTCTGTCCCATTTCGAGGTTTTGCTCTTTCGCACAGCGTTCGTTTTAGCCTTTTTCGGGGCCCTACGGCTTGGGGAGCTAGTGGCCCCTAGTAAACACAGGCCAGGGGGCCTTCTGTTACAGGATGTTAGATTGGAGACCAATTGTTTGACAATTTTTATTAGACGGTCTAAAACAGACACAATTGGTAAGGGTCACGGTCTAGTGTTGATGCGCATTCAAGGTCCTGGTTGCCCGTGGCGCGCAGTTTCAGAATTTCTTCAGGTTCGCAATTTAGGGGATAATTTTTTATCGCATGCGGATGGTGTGCCTTTGTCGCGCTTTCAATTCAACAAGGTCTTTCATAAATGCTTGCGGTTGGTGGGTGCGTCGGGGCATTTCGGGTCACATTCATTTCGCATTGGGGCAGCGTCCGAGGCAGTGCGGGCGGGTTTATGTGAGAATGATGTTAGGAGGATTGGTCGCTGGCGATCTCACAGATTTAGGAGTTATGTGCGCCCGCATATGCTATGATTAAATCTTTGTCGTTGCAGGTCTCCTTTCCCCATGTGTATGGATTTTAGGACACTCATTTGTTTTTTGGGCGGAAAAAAGGGCAAGAATACGTCCGGGTGGTAATCAATTGGGGTTCCATGGCCTGCGCATTTTCTGGAAAGGTGTCAGAGGTTTGATTTGGCCACAATTACTACCTGTAGCAGCAGCACTTAAAAGTATGGTTCACGGTCAGCTGATCCTCGTGGTTCATGCTGGGGGTAATGACTTGGGGAGAGTCAAGACGATTGACCTGTTGAATAAAATGTGCTATGATTTTGGTCAATTCTCTTCAATGTTTCCCTCTTGTCTGTTGGTGTGGTCGGAGGTCATCCCAAGGGGTTATTGGCGTTGGGCAAAAAGTCACCAGGCAATAGAAAAAGCTAGGCGATTACTTAATGTCCGGGTTTCCAAATTTGTGCGTCACTCTGGGGGAATTGTGGTCCGTCACCGGGAGCTGGAAGGTGATTCCAGACTGTTTGTCAGACCAGATGGAGTCCATTTAAACGATGTGGGTTTAGACATCTTTTTGAGTGGAATACAAGATGGGATTGACAATGCGCTGTCAGTGCTGGGTTGGGGGCAGAGTTCTTCCTAAGGGGTTAGGAAGAACTCGCTGTGGCGGTTGTTCTTGCCTGTTATGTTAATTTGGTACATGCACACTTGAGTGACAAGTGGCGGGCATTCTTTACACGCCCACGAAGGTTCGTGGCGGGCAGTTTTATATGTGGTGAGTAGAATTTAAAAGATGGTTATAAACATGGTTATTGATGGAGATTACAAAATTTGGTTTTTAAGGCAAGACATAAGCCAGGTGCTGTGGCCGCTCCCACCCCACACTTTATAGCAGGTTATTTTAGCTCCAATGTTAGGTTATATATATGCAATTGCATGATGTATTTATGTCATGTTGTCATTGTTATAATAAATGTTTTGAATGTATTTCTTTGTCGGTATTGTTTTTTAGCCCAGTCCCTTATAGCAGTCAAGGTTTATTTAAATAAGAGTTTGAAATGTTAGCCATAACAAAGTGTCTCTTTCAGCTATATCTTGCTTGACCGAAGGTCAGCTGATTAAATTTCCAGTAATGTGAAGCTCTGTCTGTTCTGATAGGCCTTTGTTGGTGCTGACATTATTTCTCTAAGATAATGTGGAAGGAATGTGTCTAATAATTGGGCCTAAGTCTGACAAGGTAATTAGTCGAGTAGGATTATGAAGATACTGACTTTAGTTTGACATGTGGCAAATAAGCAGCAAAGACATTAATTCACCAAATACCATGCAAGAAAAGTCGAAAAGAGATCGTAGTTGAAAACTAAAAAGATTGTTACATTATATATACAATATACATATATATACAATACTGTGCAATATATATATATATATATGCAATACTGTTACATTAATGTTGCAAAGGTAATTAATATTATCACCAAATAGATTCTTGCGGTAGCAATGTAAAATATGTCATGCATTAAACATACCAAGTTTTTTTTCTTCTCCAGGAAATCCCGCCAGTGTGGTTTTTCATGTAATTCTCACATGAACACAAGTGGAGTAATTCAATCCATGCTTCAGTCACTTTGACAGTTCTACTGGTACGATTGGGGCTTCCAGGCTTTAATGCATCATATATATATATATCAATGTATATGAAGTACTGGTGTTTGAATCTATTGTGGGGCAGTTTACTTAAAATTGACATGTAGCTTGACTCAAAAATGCTCCATGTGGTGCAGATTCCTGACAGATCATGGCCATATCTTTCCTGATTTAGGAGATGGATACTGGAGGTGTTTGGGTGGGCCAGGAACTTATATACATATTTGGTGTTCCTGCCCTAAACTGAAAAAAGCTGTCTTCTTCAGGGTGATCTAAAATATAGCAGACCCAAGTTTTATAGTTTCCCCAGCTGTGGTGGTGTTGCACCATATGAGCATGTCGATCTCAAAATAAAAAAAAATAAAAAAACATTGACCTTACAGTTACTGAATGTGTCAAAATCCTTAATTCCATTAAGATGGAAATCTGTACATCCATGCCACATAAGTGGAATGGAGAAATACGATACTGTTTATCCGCATGATGGAGGAAATGGTTCTTACTGCCAACGGTAATGAGGCACAGTGCAAATTAAACTGGATGACCTGGGCAGACCACCTAAGGCCTGGTCTTTATGAAACCCTCTCGACATTATGGATTGCAGTAACACCACAAACCCTTGAATAAAAACGATACCAAGGTGTGGTAAAATTACTTAAGGTAGCCCTGACCATGTGGCTGAACAGCCCCTATGCCCCCTAACATAATTTCCTCTCTTTTCTTTCTAAGTCCTCCTTGATTTGGCAATAATGTACGTCATATAGATGGCATGTCTCATCACTATGTGTATTTGAATGTTAACTGATAATACTATATTGAATTTTAAAAAAGCCACATGCAATCATATGTACAACTTTACTAGTATACTGGATATGCAACTTTTGCAAGGTTTTTCCAGTTGACTTACAAATGTAACTCCTCTCGCCACTCCATTGCTATGCTTTAGTGGTAGTCCACTCTTCTGTTACATGGATGAATGATATGGTTTTATTCTTTCTTTTCATCATACCTAGCAGTGGTCATCAGTGGGATTGCTTCTGATATACTGGAGTATTACCATTTTACAGAAAGGGCCAGGGGTATGTAAAATGGCTTTCTGGGGGTAGTAACAAGGGCAGAGAGAATATGCATTCAATATGCCAGACCTGCCCAGAATAGATATGTTTTTGTTCAGATGGTTCCTAACTGTATCTACATTCAATATTACTATGTGAGAAGAGCTGTCATAATAGCATCATACTTACATTGAAAAGGAAAAGTTCTCATGGTGAGAGCACCTCTAGCAAATGCATGTGATGGTTGTCATCAGTCCATTCATGGCCTTATAATTACAGTGTTCTATGCTGCTGTCCTTGCCTCACATTTTAATGAGCATTACGCAAAATAGGCTCCTGGAAAAGGAGTTTGAAGTCAGCCCTGCTTTGTGTATCATGTCAACTGACAGGCATGACTGAGCCGATCATTCTCCTGCAGTTGATGTATTGCTCTTAACCTGAGCCTGGCTGTAAATTATAAATAATGTAAACTGCCTTTGGACTGCGTAGCAGCTCCCATTGACATCATCACCATCTTAGTGCAATTCCTTTTGAATGCATTTGTGATCTTGATTACTCTGTGTACTCCTGGGGCCCATACATCCATTTTTTATTATCTTTTTGCTATGACCACTGAGCATCAGAAATGTTCACATGTGCAAATGTTATTGAATGTGTCATACTTGGCTATTAGCAGCTATGTTCAGTTATCTACGGACACAAAATTGGAATCATGCACTTCCCTGGAAAACGAATGAATGGTTGATGTATGTAGGAGTTTACACTGTGGGGAAAAAAATATATATATACTGTATATATTCGTATATATAAATATTCAAGGTTTGACAGTTCTTTACCACTGGTAAACTGCATAGACCTCCATTGATTGGGCTGGCTGTGGGAGATCAGAGGCTCTCCCAAGCTGATCCATGCTTCCCACTGTCTGCAGAAACAGGACAATAAGAACTGTCCTATAAAACCAGGGAGTGTTTGGAGGTATGTATTGAGGTCAAAACTTAGCTACTATGACTGTACATAGGAAATTGAACGTTTGCTTTTAACCTGCTCTTGGAGCTAGCAGAATCACCAGTAAATGTATAATTCAAAATATTTCATTGTGTGAATAAATTCCTCCAAAGACATCATCATGGGCATGGTTCAGCATTCAATGACTTTCTGTACAGTTGTTATAAATGACATAATCCGATAAAGCCAAGTGTAAATGTCAGCAGGGGGTGGTGATTCTTTTTTTGGATGGTTGCCATATAGCCAAATACTGGAGCTGGATAAGCCGCTGGTTTGAAAGTTTCCAAGGCACTTCTTTGTAGTCCACTTTGCGTTGGAGCAGACTTGCTTTTGTGAGGAAGTGGTCTGCAGGGGTAGACTTTTTATATTAAATAAATATTAAATACGGTACATTTTATATGTTATATTGATAGGGCTGTTAGTTGGATATGTTTGTGCGTGCTGTAGCTTGCTATCGCTAATCTGTTAAACTTGTAGGATGCATAAAAACTACGATAATTCATCACCTAATTACCAAAGTGCATTTTAATATTATGGCTGCCTTGTCTATACTTTTGGTCATCTATCATAACAATGCCTAAAAATGTGGATTCATTAACGGTTGTATACTGGTAGATTAAAAACTTGCTGACTCTTTGGAGAGAGAAAAAAAAAATACCAATCTTGCAGTTATTTGTAAATTTGATTTATGCTCTTATTTAAAATGAACTGAAATTACTGATGAGAAGTAAAACAGAGAGTTGTGTATACAGCTGGAAGAGTAATGCTTTGTTTCTTTGCACTGTAATGTGTTGTGAAGAATGACTACTCAGACACAATAATTAAATGGAAGGTGAGTTTAACAAGCTCTGCGCTCCTCTGGGTGCCTGGATTTACTCTGCTAGCTTCCAGAGATAATTCTGCGTATGACTGTGTTGAAAATAATAACAAATTGTTTCCTCAGTCTTAAATCGGTGTGTTTGGCAAATGTATAATTGATGTGGAAGCAATATTCTGTAATAAGGGAGACATCTGTATGGCAAGATAATGCTTGTTATCAATGGAAGGAATCTGACAGCAAAGGGTGTTCAAGGGTATGCGAGATAACCTCTAATCTAGTCTATCTTTAGATCAATGGGAATTGTATGAAATGCATTTCCTCCCCTCCCTTCATTGCTGCCAGGCAATGAAGCAGGACATTTTCTGATTCCCTGTGTTGCACTCAGGGAGTTTAACATGACTTATTAGATCCCTAATCATAAATGTCTCAACCGGCTTTTTAAAATTAGTGCCGTTTCACTGTGACTTTGCGACACTGCAATATATAGACACTCAAACATATCGCAGAGAATAAAGTAAAAAGCGTGAAATATATGTTATTATGCATGGCCCGTGGAGAAACAACCATGACAGACACCATTATTCGGAAGTGTTTTTTTTACAACTCACTTTTCATCAAGTGGCTTTCCTAGGGAATCATCCATTGATGCTACAAAGCAGCTAGCACATGACCTTTTCAGAGGCATGCATAAAGTTTCATAGTGAACTTCATTAGGCTACATAATGATTTTTTGTCCGTGCGCTATTGATTTCTTTCCCTTTGTTGACTGTGCCACAAACTTTATAACGTTACCGATGTCTGCTTTTGGAGCCAGACTAATGAGATAGCATTGGGTTATATGTTATGACAGTTGCCAGAGGGGTAGCTTAACAGAGAACTAAACGTAGCGTGGCTGGCTGAACGTCATGAGGATTGTAGTTTCACGTTGTTTTTTGTAAGCCCCATGAATCCATCTGAGGAAGAGAACTCTGAGGTCCACAAAGCCAGCCTCAGACTGGCCATCTGTTATAAGAGTTGTCGGCTGGATATGCATGGCCATGTGCTGCTCAAGTAGAAATGTGTACCTTGTGGCCGCTTATTCATACTTAGTCTTGGACTGTGGTTTTTTTACTTTGGCAAAATATAAGGTATCAACGTTAGTTTCTATTTTGATTTTCCTTGAGTTTTGTTATTTTTATTACTCACTTTATAGCAAAGAAAATGTGTTGGGTTTTTTTCTCTCTTTAATGAAATATATTTCTTGTAGAGAATTGTATAATGCCTACAGTTTTAATTTTATTAAAGGATAGCTGGCTAATTGGAAGATGATCTGCATCCTGTCATAACACCAAATTCAGCACATGCATCAAAAGTAAGAGTAAATTGGATTAACAAATTTGAAAGTTCTTTCACATAGTTTGAAGGAAAAAAGTGATCAATGCACAGGGGAATTAAAATTCTGATCAGCAAATTGTTGGTGATGGTGGGAGGCTAACAAAAGCAATATTAAAAGAAACAGCTCTTAAAGAAAATATTTCGTACACGAGCATTTAAATTTCAGTTTAACCTTGTTCTGAAACTGCCCTATAGTTTCCTACCCAATTCTGCTGCAACTAAATAAATGTCTCCTTGAATGGGGATATAAGCAGAACGGTTTATGATACCACATTCAAAACCTGTAGTTTAAACTGATGGATAGGATCGTAGTTCCTTAAATTTATGGAATGTATGTTTTTGTCAATGAAAGAATCAAGTCAGTAGTTGACAAAATTATTCTAAATAGTTTTCGAGGTAAAAATAACTCTGTCCCTCTATAGTTTTTAGCATTGGTACAGCAGTTTATAAAGTAAAAATATAGAAATTATAACAATGTGGTTTTGATGGGATATCTTGATGATCTGATGTCCAAACATACCCAAGAAATCCAATGGAAGTTTTCACCTAGTAAAAGGAGGTAAGCTAAACTAGAAATAGAGTAGGTGAACAAGATCCTCCCTACCCATATCCTGAGATGAAATGGCTACCCACAGACCCCGCAACCTGCTTCCTTACCTGAAACAAAGATATATGGTTCCTAGGTCCGCTGTTGAAGTGAGAGATTGTATATGTATCTACCCTGTATGACCAAATGTATGTGGACACCCCTCGTTATTGTTGAGTTTAGGTGTTTCAGCTATACCCATTGCTAATAGGTACATGAAATCAACCACAAAGGCATGTAATCTCCATAGGCAAATACTGGCAGGAGAATGTGTCTTACTGAAGAGCACAGTGACTTTAACCCCCGTCAGGACCAGGATTTTGATACTAAGGTGTCGCTAAAGGACCGGAGCTGTTTTTGTGTTTTCTTCAACTGTAATTTCTCTTTTATCAATTAGTGCACCCACACAAATCATATATTGTTTTTTTTCAGCTCAAGTAGGGCTTTCATTTGAAATCATATTAAAATGGGTAGTACATTGTTTGTTTGAAATAAACTTGAAAAAGTGGGGAAAAAATGAAAAAAAAAAAAACACATTTTTTTTTAAAGTTTTGTATACATACAAATTGTACACACATTGAACCAATGGGAAAAAATTATCCAAAATATATTCATTAACTTGTCCTGATTTGGAAACCACCCAATATGGCCAGGATTTTCATCTATTTTGACCAGTATAGAGCAAATATTGCAAGGCATGAATCACGTTTTTAAAATGTAATTTTTTTCAAATTTGGTATGGTAGTCTAATAACTGCAATAGTTGTCACAGATACTGATTATCCCCCCAAAAGTATATGTTTATGAACAGTAGATAAGTCAAAGTGTACAACTATGGTCATTTTGACACTTTTCAAACAGGGATTTTATCGCCAATTGCTGCCAAATTTTGAGGTATTTTTATATATATATATATATATATATATAGTGTGATATTTGTTTTTACATCAGTGGGAGTCCATGCCTTTTGCTTGTTTGCTTTGGCTTTATTTTTTATGCTAAATTGCTGGGCAGCGTACAGGTTAGTTTGGTAAGCTAACGCCTCCCTTCATTGCCCATGAACAGCTCCATAACTGACATGGGGTAAATTCTGTGACATCCGGATGAATGCCGGAATTGGCAGTGAAGGGGAGGAACATCTGGAAAAGTGCCAGCTGCAGGGATCCACTCATCAGAGTGATCAGGAGTAGTAGAAGCAACACAGCTCCTTTAACTGGGAGTGCAGCATCATCATCAGAGCTGCTGGTAAACTGGCCCACATCAAAATCTGACGCAGTGTCAGTGGCAGAGTCTGATGCCAATTTTTTTTATACAATTTGCTCCTGACACTCAAATATATAACGTTTTCTGTCCCTCTCCAACTCACAACCACGAGTGAGGAGGGGGGAGACAGGCTAATATAGGCAGATACAATGTTTACAAACATTGTATCTGTCAATATTCAAAAGCATGCACGTGATTCGCTTTTAAAGCGATCACGTGCACGGAACTGACGGCGATTGGCTGCTACACGATAGCTAGGGTCGCCCTGCGGTCAGTAGCAGCCAGCTCTTCGCGATCCCAGCGTTCAGTGCAATGCAGGACCGCTTATTGGCGGAGACGTACCTGGTACGTCCCGGTCTAGCGGTGACCTATGACCAGGAAGTACCAGGTACGTCCCGGTCCTGAAGGGGTTAAACATGGCCCTGTCATAGGACGCCACCTTTGCCACAAGACAGTTGAGGAAATTGCTGCCCTGCTAGATCTGCCCTGGCCCATTGTAAGTGATATTATTGTATAGTAGAAGCATCTACGAGTAACAACAGCTCAGCTATGAAGTGATGGACCATGCAAAGAACGGGGCTGCTAAGTGCTGAAGCTTGTAACAATTGTCTGCCAACTGTAGCATCGCCCACCACAGGTAATATAATATTGTGATGGTTCGGTAACTACATACTTTTACTGATGTAGTATATCATATATACTACATATAGTGAGTATATGATAATCTTTATAATTCTCATATAAATGTTTATCTCGCATTTTTATTACTATCATAGCAATTTGATATTCCTCTCTTTAATATCGCTTACCAATTAAACAACGCTGAGAGGAAAATGTCAGGTTAAAAATAATAATAAAAAAACTGTAATCGGTTATGTAAGAGCCAAAGCTTTACCTTGATATAATACACATATTCAGCCCTTAGTCATTTATTACATCTATCCACACACCATGTTTTGTTAACTACTTTGGACACTTTAATGCCCTGTAAATGTGTTGTGTCTTTTTAGTTAGAAACCTTTCTATTTAAATGTCATCCCTTGTGCCCAAAGCACTGCAATGCCACTTATTTAGGTCACTGATTTCTGATAGCCTCAAATGTCACAACAACAAAAGGTGTAGTCTTTGAATGAAGAAATCGTATGTCATTTCTTAGCTTGTGATTGCTGACATAGTAATTAAAACACTTGAGGCTGTACCTGGCATTGTAGTTTGAAGAAAACTTGGTTTATTTAATGGCCATCTTAAGTGTACTGCACGCACATTCATTGTGTTGACAATAAGTCAAAGTTCTGTTGAAAATTGTCGTAAGCTTAGTCAGATTTAACGGGATCTGATTTAAATGTTTTTGCTATATTACCAGCTTAATTGTTAGACATGCGTTTGGTTGAAAATACCCTGAATGGTAATTTGCAAGGCTTCGGTAAAGAGCTGATATACTTTTGTTAAAAATGCATTGCCTTCTGGGTGCTTGTTCTGATTTTGATAGACTAACTCACACAATTCATGATATATCTGACAAACTTTTAGCTCCAAAAGCACAGCAGATAGAAAATAACTTTTTTTTCTGTGTGACCTTGGAATAATGTTATTTGGAATAATTTAGCTGATGTGTGCATTACGTAAAAATAAATGATAAATCCAGCAGAATACACATAGGAATAGCATTATTTCTGATGGTTGTGTCTTTTAATGCTCTGTTTTGCAACATTTTGAAGCAGAGGAGCATTAAAGAAAATATGAAAAGTAAATCAGTTAACAAGCCTAAAAAATATGGAAGAACAAAACAGAAAAAAATTAGCAATAGGGCTATAACAGCAGATGGAAATAGAAATCAGTGATGTAGGAGAGGACTGTACAATATTCCGGTTAAAATTAGCAGTCTGAAAAACCAAGACTGAAAGTTGACCCATTGTGGTTGGTATCATAATTCTGCTGTATCCCTATGGACAAGTAGGTTGTATTGTTTAAGAGAACATACACAGTCTAATCTTACCTGGGAACTCCCAGGAGCCCTCCATCTTTGGGTTGGCCGATAATGTTGCTGGAGGGGGCTGTGGTCACCTGAAAAAGCAGCACTTCACCCTGGGCAAAACTGTGAGAGCTCTCAGGTAAGTGTATAATACATGGAAAAGTGTGTGCAGATAAAATTGACACCTTTACTCATAAATGTGTATTTCTCAATTTTAGTAGAGACAAGTAAACTGCATCTGTAATAAAACTTTAAGTGTGATTATTTGTTTTACAATTAATAAAAGTATTTTTGAAAGTGTGCATGGTTTACTAATGTTGCAGCTCATATGGGCCATGATCAGATACATTGGTGGGTTCATATATTTATAGTGAGTGAGAGGCTAAGGAAGTGTGTGAGCATGGATGTCTTTGTGTGAGAGGGAGTATGTGTTAATATAACTAAACTATTTTTAACACTAAATGTCATGTTTTGTTTTTCTTTACAAATTTTGGGATTAAAAAAATGTATGTTTTGCAGAGCCCATCTGTTAAAACATAAAAAACAAGTGCTTCATCCAGGAGCAAAGTCAAAGTGATTTAACACAGTTCAGCAGAATTAACATTTTTTTTCTTCACGTTTTGTTCTTATAAGACATGGCATAAAGGGTGACAAAACACAGAAATTATTATTTACAGATCTTTTTTTTATTTCCTGCTTTCCATGTTTTGAATGCATAGCAGTGGCTGTGGTGACCTTGTAGGGTAATTAGCTGCTGTTCTAAATCAGGTGAATTACACTTCAATATTTACCCTGACTCTTTGCTCTCTGCAACACTGAATTGGTATTTTTGTTTCTCTTTTTTGTTGGCAACCTTTCCTTAAAAGAAAGGAAATATGCCAAGTACACAAGATATGTAACATTGAGTTATTTTAATGCAGATGTCTCCTTACTTTAGTTTTTAGTAAATTTAACTTTTTATATTAGTTGGGGAACCCCCATATGAGCTATATAAATATGTTCCCAATACTGTCTCCTTGGTTCTCCAGCATTAAAAAAATCCATGTTTAATTCTAACAGTAGTAAGAAACATGCCACGTTTAGCATTAGCAGTCTGAAATATTAACTATATATGAGTACTGTTATATCTCTTATTTTCATTACAATTATGACATTTATATGTTCTTCCTTGTATACAAGTGAAATGTGAACATAGTTCTGCGCACATAAACATAGTTGCCATTGTGCAATAGATGCTTTAAAAATTATTGCTTACCTAGGGAAAGGAAAATACTACAATTATTCACCAGACATCACTTTTCATTATTCAACCGTTACATATAACCACCAAGGATAGGATTCTTATCGGGTTAGGGGAAGCATTTGAAAGAATCTTTTGTTTGCTGTTACAAAGCCAGAGACTCTAGATGAATTCTGAACTTCCTGTGTTACCCGCTGACAAATACTGTGCATAAGAAACTCGGATTACTGTAGGTCACTGAATTCATTTTTAAAATGCCAATTGACATTATTTCTCAGGAGAATTGTAGATCGCGGTCTAGCATAGCACAAATGTGGAAATATGGTGCTCTAGAAAAAAAAGAATCTAATGTTTAGTGCAGACAGCCTAACATAAAATAGGTTTAGTCTTTATTGCATTCAAATTTTGCTAAGTGTTAGTAGCAGACAGCAACCTTCCTGGTACTGGTGCTTGATACCTGCATATATTTGTCACAAAAAGTACTAATAATTTGCTTGGTAGATCTTCTCATTTGAATAGCAGATAAGGTGCTGTGTGCCACTAAGATATCTGTAGACCCTGGGAGGCTATGCCTTTTATTCTTTTGTCCTATTTGCCCTTGTGTGGAAAAATCAGTCCACTTCTTGTTGCACCAAAGCTATCTATCTATCTATCTATCTATCTATCTATCTATCTATCTATCTATCTATCTACCTTATAATAGCAATAGTATATAAAAATAAACAGTAAAGAGGTTATATATATATATATATATATATATATACGGTAATTCATCTAGAGTATCTGGCTTAGTAACAGCAAACAAAAGATTCTTTCAAATGAGCAAATGGGCCAACAACACATTTTTTCGGTTCTTGATTTGGCCAAAAATTCAGGGGGCATTTTTAATTTGCATTTTTAATTTGTCCTTTTCCCCATTGGGAGATTGGGTAGAGGACATCACCGGACATTGTTTTGTTTTCATCCGATTTGTGGGGCCCTCTTTTCCTAACATATGGGTTTATCAATTCTAGTTATGTCATACCCTTTGAATGCATGTACTGTGTAAATTATTGGTGCTATAAAAATAAAAGTTAATAATTATACAAAAAATAGAATTGGTAAAAACATAATTTGGTATCTGAGGGGATCACAATTACTGAATAAAAGCATGTGCAGTTTACATTGAATTCAAATACTAATTATAAAAACAATTTGGGGTTTTTTGTCACTATTTTTAATGATAAATTAATTGGAATATCTTTCACTATCTACAGAAATATAACTTTGTATATAAATAATTATCTGATGTATTGGATTAAATATACATTTTAGAAGCCTGCATGCAATCATAAATATTTATAAAAATAAAGATTCAGTTGCAGTCCAAGAAAACCCTGTTAAAATATTGCTACAAAGAATTTAGACTGCAAAACCAAAACAGAACTTGCCAAATCAAGTGGAAATCCCCATAAATCTGTACTGCCCTGATTGAATCTGAAATGTCTTCCTAAAGCACAAATTCAAAACGAAACTCTGCCTTGAGAATACAACAACCTGTTAAGAAAAAATATACAGACAGCCTTCAAAGGGATATTCTATTATGGTTTTTTTTTGTCTTCTTTCTGGTGCGATAATGATTTAGTCTTGGTATCTGCCAGTGTTATACAAGTCCCGGCAACACAGGATAATAGACCCACTATGCGGGAGCGGAGGCGTATCAGGAGACAATAGCCGAGGTCGGGGCAGGCAGCGTAAGAGCGATATAAGGAGACAATAGCCGAGGTCGGGGCAGGAAGTGTAGGAGCGATATCAGGAGACAATAGCCGAGGTCTGGTACACGAAGGGCCGGCCCAAGACAAAATGCCGCCCCCCCATTATCTACCCTTCCTCTGCCTCTGTCCCTGCCGCCCCCCATTATCTACCCTTCCTCTCCCTCCTTATTTTCTACCCTTACTCTCCCTCCTTATTTTCTACCCTTACTCTACCCCCCCCTGTACTTACCTTTCAGCAGTCCTGCGGCGAGTCTCCTTGTTCGGTCTCAGGGCCGGCTTGTAATGCTGAGCGCCGGAAATGACGTCATCTTCCGGCGCTCAGCATTACAAGCAGGCACCAAGACCAAACAGGGAGACTCGCCACAGAGGAGGGGCGCCGAGCGGGTACTGACAGCTTGGTAAGCGAAAACCACTTGGCCCCCCCTCTCTTCCGCTTTAAAAAAAAAAAAAGGGCTTCAAAAGTGCCGCCTGGAGCAGTTGCCCCACTCAGCTCCATTGTCGGTCGGGCCCTGGGTACACGGACAATCAGGTAGCAAGATACAGGAACAAAAATACGGAATACACACCCAGAGCACAGTAATAGTGACTCGTTGCACGGGCACTATAGCACAGGGCAAGGGGGTTTAAATTAGGCTGAAGGCGGGGAAAACAGAAAACTGGCCAATAGACGAGAGATGATGTCATCGTGATCGGTGCCCACAAAAAACAAGCTCTGTACTAACACAGGCAGAAGCGGTAATGCCCGATCGCCGCAGACACGCCACGGCAGCTCGACCAGAGCGTCACTGTCAGATGGGCGTGTCCTGTCAGCGCGCACGCTCCTCCGTGTACGTGCCGCATGCACACCAGAGTGCGGAGGCGATGCGCGAGCGGGACCTCGAGGGAGCTGCCCACCAGTGACCGGACAAGTTGCGTAGACAACTACCGCTGCAGCTGGAAGGAGGTGCAGGTAGCAGCGGGGGTTGTCTGTGTCCATCGCGCAGACCTTCCGCCCCGGTGCGGGGAATTCTCTCTGACAGTTGAGGAAGGTCTACTCAAATCGCGTAGATGTCTACAAGCTGCCCCGGTTACACACCGGGTAGTCCGAATCACTGGTAAGTTTGGGAGAGGCATAGGACAGGAGGATCCAGGCCCCCTGCAGCGCTGCGCGGGATCTGGATCTTAGTCTCATAGTCAGACCTATTGAGGTCTGATTATAAGACGACCCCGATTATAAGACGAGGGCTCTTTTTCACAGCATTTTACGGTATATTATACCAGCAGTTCAGACATAAGTTTCTTATTTTAAGATAAAATGTAATAACCAAAGTAACCAATTTATGCCTAGTAGTAAGGTTTTTAAAGTGGCGTCTTGTATTCTTGAATCTGGTTTTTATTTACAACAGGTGCATAAATCATGTGAAGTCCTTTCTTCATGAACTAATAAGCTCATAAAAATCTCTGCTAGGACAGGGAAAACCATATCTGAGGAGACCTTACTAATCTTAAGGGGAACACTTAAAAAGTCACTGCATTTCTCTACTGCTCCTTATATGCATATACTTCTATCATTTAATATTGTACTTATTTGTAGGGTTGCTAAATTTTCTCACAAACATAAATATATGCCATGTTATGGTGTCAGCTTGTGTGTAGTCATGTAACATGAAACAAACCAATAAAACCAGAACTTTTCTTCAGATGACCATGATCTGGTTAGCACTTTGTGCTCTTTATACTTATCAACAATATTTAGTCAATTTAAACATGCAAGTAGTTATGGATGGTCACCCATGTGTCTCCTATGTGCAGCTTCACTATAAGACACTGGTGGGATCTGAGCAGAGCTTTTCATATTGGGCACTATCCTTTCTAGTCTCTGTTGTACTCTCTTTGAATGGCCTTTTAATAGTACGGATATTGCTTGTTAGCGAATGGAAAAGTGTCAATGAGATGCAGGCATATTACACCAGTTTACATTGTGTGTAATGTTACAATTTATTCCCCACTGTCACATGGTACCTAATTTACCTTAAATTAGGTATACTATTTATTTTAATAACAATCTGAGTTGAATTTATAGCAAATTACAAATACTGAAAACTGTCGGCCATGCGTTGGTTAAATTATGCCGTATTCTAAAATACAAAAATGTCAAGAAAAAAGGATCTTGTGGCAGCAGTAATGATGTAAAACATATATCTGCTTATATTTCTTATTTTGTGTTTCTGTAGGGAATTTTCTGACATTCCATTGGTTTGTTATGGAACACACAATATTAAATAATGCGTTGGGTACTGTCAGGTTTTTAGAGCTAAATATGAAACTAGCTATTGCTCAGTACTGTATAATTTTTTTCAAGGGTCAAAGTAACATTAATTATTCAATTTTCCTGATGACCATGAAGTTAATGGCCCCATGGAGATGTTGAACAAAGCTGTGGCAGCAGTTTACAGATAATGACTTTCGGAGAAGACTATTCTTGTAACCTAGTTAAACTTACTAGGTCAAACTTCCTATACGCTAGTTTTTTCCGTTGCATTTTCTCTCCTTGGCTAGTAAGGCTTTAGTTAAAGCACACACAGCTTGGAAAAAAAGAAGAAAAACACATTTTGTTATTTATGTAAAAACCACAATTCCTTAAAAATGCCTGGCCGAGGAAATGTCCATTTGTTTACCACTGAGTATAAGGTTGTGGCTTGACCTGTGCAAACCTGTATGTGGGATATTTACGTTTAGGATTATTTTACATAATAAGACATAGGTTAAGCATGTACATTAACAGAAGCTATTGTCTTTACAGAACAACACATAGAGTAAGTTACATTAGTACATTAATACATTGTACATTAATAATAGCAGTAACTATTGACATATAACTTATCAGGAAAGACTAAATAATCTCAATATGTATAGCTTGGCGGAAAGGATAGTGGGGAGATATATAAATGTTTAAATACATACGTTAGAACAAGAAGTCATAATATGCTCCCTATTTTTTTTTCTTTAAAGGCCTAGCGCTTTTTTGTTGGAGGCCACTCTAGAAGATAAATCACATTATACGTTTTTTTCCCCCCAATGAATTGTAAATGCTTCAATCCCCTTTATACGTTTTTCTTTTGTAGTTTCAGCCATTGCAATTTATAAAACCCTTCGCATTGAAAACATATTTTTTAATTCTTATGTTTTTAAAAAGTAGCCGCAAAGTCATGTTCCTTCATACAAGCTACCTTTATTTTCATGACTAGATAATAAAGCTTGCGGCACTGTGGATCCACTGGACAGGATGATAATTCTTACATATCAAAAATCTCTTTGTAAACAACATTTGGGTTATAAACTGTTTTTTAGTGGAGGGTACCAAACTGAGGGTGCCAAATTGATGCTAGAAATGAAAACTGATTTCTTTGGTGCTACCAGTTGAGTATACAACGTTGTATGACTTGTTTAGAATTCAAATTTATGAGCAACGTTATTATTGCACCAATTTAGAAATTTGATTTGTGTGGAGGCATGCCTGAAAGTGTCATGGTATTTAAAAATTCCTCCAGAAAATTATCTCCTGCTCATCATCAGTCAAAATGGTATCCATGCTACGGTAAACAACAGTGTTGCCTTCTAGTCTATTAAGTACATGCTCATTTATCTTCATTTTTTGGGCACAGTATTGCACGGTTTGAGAACAGCAGTGCATCTATGTAAAGGAGGTGCCAAGTATTTCCTCTGACAAACAGCCATTACAAATGAAACTCTCTGGAAGTTCAATAGTCTCTTCTAAGAGACTTTTGTTACCAAAAGTTTCACGTTATCTAGCTTTAACAACCAAGTTGGAAAAGCCTTTTTATCTGCATCAATTCTCATGTTTCAGGTAATTGAACCATTTCAAATTTAGTGCATTTCAAACGGTTTTTAATAGTTAAAACTCTGTGGCCATGTTTCATTTTGTCTTTACTTTAGCTTGAAACCGTTAGACGTTGAGCACCTGAAATCTATACCGTAGAATCACAGATGAAATCACTGTATCTCCAGCTGGTTAACAGTGAAGAAGTAGGCAGTATACACCACGTGTTCTCAGAAACCTTGTGACATGTTAAAATGCCTTTGGCTTTTCTTTTGAAACTTGAATGTGTAATATTTAATTGCAACTTAGATCTACCAGTTGGAGAAAGGGCTAGCTGCACCATGACTTTAATAGTGAAGTCCTAATTTCCTGTTTATTAGGTAAAACAAACATTCCCAGTCGGAGACTGATTTTTATTTCTGGTAACATAATTGATTCTTCTGTATAGACGCAAAACAAGATTCTCTGGGGACAGTTCTCTTGAAGAAGAATAAAATCCAAAATCACTGCACATCCTTAATCCCATATGTCAGATATAAAGAATGGGATCTCCCGTGGCTATGATCATCTTATTAATATGGTTATATGGTTATATATGTCACATTGTTAGCTCTAGGCATGTGGCTATAACTTGTGCGATTAATGTAATTGTATAATATATGTCATATTCATTTCATAGAACTCCATGCTTTAAAAGTTTAGCTTAATATTCATCAATACTTAATTGTGAAATCCCATGATAATGATCCTCTCTAGAGCGATTACTAGCCTGTCACACATTCTCATAAAACTTTAAATGTAAAATAATGTGTGTGGAAAGTCAAGAAAAGAAAGGGCTAGAAAATAAAGTAATTAAAGTGAACCAATGTTCCATCAAATATGCAGATGGCATAGCACGTATCTTTCAATAACAATATATCTTAAAGTACAGATGTGCCAGTAATTTGACTAGGGTGAATAGTAGTTCACACAGATGTGCTAAATAAGTTTTTGAATGGTTTTAAGTTTTCACTGCAAATATATATATATATATATATATACACTAACACTGTTAATATATTAAAAACATACATTTATAACAATATAATACCCCTTATTGTCTGTTAGTCTCTGTAATTCTGAGAAAAAGGCTGTCAGTCACTGTAAGCA
The DNA here is from genome assembly GCA_009364415.1 of Spea multiplicata. Classification (NCBI taxonomy): domain Eukaryota; kingdom Metazoa; phylum Chordata; class Amphibia; order Anura; family Pelobatidae; genus Spea; species Spea multiplicata. Next base: position 93,409 of record VKOC01017062.1, read on the forward strand.
TTGTATAGGTTACTGATATTTCTTTGTGCTCCTCTGTAAGACTGGCAGTCGAATGACTGTCTTATAGTTATTCCTGGTCAGCATTTGGATGTTCTCCTGGAACATGACCTCATCCTCATAATTTCCACTTTGCACAGCTGGAGCCCTGTCTACGGAAAACAGGGAGTGCTTGGCATTCTTGTGACATGGTCATGCCTGGCCATCCTACCTTGTGAGAATCTTCGTTGTGTACAGAGTCAGTTTATGTACTTCTGACTGTAATGGACTCACCATAGCATATAATAACCAAGGTTGACCATATGTAATTTATTGTTGTGTGTGAAGCCATGTCCAACAGCTAGTATTTAGGTTCATATTGTGAACAAGACCATTACCAACGGCCGGCAAGCAGGTTCTTGTTGGGAACAAAACCATTTCCGTTGCCAGGATTATTTTCATTATAACAAATAGTAACTATTTGTCCAGGGACTTTGGAACACTAGTAGAGGTTGGCCTGTGTTTACCGTGTTTAACTACACAACCCAACTTTCTCCCAAAGATATTGATACCTATTCAACAGTTCAAAAGCTGTAAAATGTCTATCTTTACATTCTTAAAATAGAATATCCCGCTTGTTGGGGATACAGGTTATAGTCCAGGTTATAGGTTATTATAACAATATTAGTAACACAATATCAAATGAAAAAGGAGTAAGGAGTAAAGATCAGTTATTTCTTGTGGGGTGTAGCAATACATTGTATTATAGTTGTAGTTGTTCCTTTCCCCTCTTTCAAGCAGAGGCCCAGGACTCATGTTGGAACTGTATAGCAATCTTTTTTTAAGATTACTTTGGTTGGTTAGGCCCAAAAGAAAAAAAAAGTTATGCTATCTTTATTGAAAAAAGTGAGCATGATTGTTTCTTTTATACAGATTTATTCTTTGCAAAGACTGGTTTAACAAATATTTTTTTTAGGAGAAACAGACCCTTTAATCTTAATCCTTGTGACAGTGTACGGATCAGTGACGCAATATACTTCAGGCCAGCAAAATTAGAGAACATGACAGGCTGTCACTGTGACACAAGGCTGTTGTAAAACCTATTTTGTGCCAGAATGAGCAATAAGGCAATGATGCCTCCAAATCCATAATAAGTTGTTGTGATTAAGCCTTCTGGCATGAAGAAACCTTTGCTTGTGCTGCATTTAGACATCTGTTTTTTAGCTGGCATTGAGGAAAAGAAAGGTGTATGACCTACAGTTTAACCCCTAACGTTCTAAAGCAGACGCATGGATTTGTGTGACATTGTACTGTGCCTGAATGTTTTTTAATAGGATTGCCTTATCAAGGGCAAATATAGTTTTTACCACATGCCACCACCTGTTATTGCACAGCCAAAAAGGTGTGCTCTATACACCCCTCAGCCCACCTGTAAATTCCCTTTCAATCTGAGACGTGAGGTTAAGAAGCTGCATGAGGCTGTAAATGATGGGTGAGCAGAAAGAAGCTGTAGTAAATTAAGAGTAAATATGCTTTGAAGGACGATACTAAATGTCCCTTACGAAAAATTACTGCAGTTTTTCTGAAGTAATACTGCTATTTTTTGGACATGAAAAAACTGCAATACTGCACTTTTACTGCAGTATTACTGCACATTTACTGCAGTTTTACTGCATTTGTAACTGCATTTTTTTATATTGCAAAACTACAGTTGTACTTCAATGTGCTGCAGCTTTATTGCATTTGTACTTCCGTACAAAAATAACTGCAGTACAACTGCAGTACCGTGAAGTACAAATGCAGTAAAACTGCAGTAAATGTGCAGTTTTTTCATGTCCAAAAAATAGCAGTATTACTTCAGAAAAACTGCAGTAATTTTTTTGTAAGGGGTGAGATGGTGGGGTTTATGAATCATGGGTGAGGGAAATTGAAAAGTGGGCTCAAGGCTCCAGGGTAGAATATTTGCACAAGTGAGCTAAGGGGGAGAGTCATTATTTATGGAAGATGGGTATAAGATGGCTACGATGGGAAATAAAAGCAGAGAAAGAGGGTATGCAACGCTGTATTGCCTTTGGAATGCATTGTTTCAGGAAAATAAAGATGCACTGGGACATAAAACTGGGTGAGTTCATGTACAACATAGCTACACATTTGCTCATGAGATATGTATATTTGTGTTTAAAGATGAACACCACCATGTTTTATTACTAATATCAGATTAAAAAAAGAAGTGTTTTCTTGCATAATGTGTGCATTTTAGCCCAATCTACTAGAAGAACCCTGGCTGCTTATCATGCGGCGTTGTAAAAAAACAGATCCTGAAACTCTAATAAAGAAGTCTATGAAGGAATGGACTGCATTGCCATATCACATGACTACAAGGTCTGGATATATCTACAGTACTCTATTTTATTCTCACAGAAAAATATATGGGACTTCATATTTGAGTATATATATTTTGTTACATCATAATTTTAATTTCTTGTTTAAGATGTTCACATCGTTTCATTAGAGAAAACAGCTTAGCAAAGCTTTTTATTCTATATCTTGCTGTTTTACCCAATATCATTATATGCAAATTCATATACTTGTTATCGAAATTATCTCTGGTAGTCTCCAAAAAAAATAATAATGAATGAATGAACCAATTTTGTTAACAAGTCTATAGAACCTTCACTCTCTTTGGCATTGTTTTTAGGAAGTCGATGTTGAACCTCACAATATTTCATTGCTCAACTTTTGAAATAAAGAGATTTCCCTTGTTGCCCATATAACACATGGTCTTGTCATCTATGGCACTATTAATATAGTATCTAAGAAATGATTGTGGAATTTCAAGACTTAATAACATTTAGAGGTAGCTCAAAAGGATTAAAGTTTTTTCCATCAAGCTATTTAAGATAGGCACATTATGAATTCTACAGTATAAAGCATGTGGAGACACTCTGACAATGACATCACTGGTCCCCCCCTGTGTCTTAACCCATAAGAGCTAAAGATTAGTGGACTTAAATGTATTTTGAAGCTTTGCTAATTATGTTGAATGACGTAAAACAAATAGTGTTCCCTTCTTTATCAACATCATCCTACTAGTGAGCTGTTTCAAACTGACTGTCAAGGTTATTAACAAATGCTGCATCATTTGCTTTCTGTTGTCACATTGTATCTTATTTTTCATGGAACTGCTAAAGTTAACGGATGCCGTATTTCCAATATTATTCTAAACCTAACATTAGTCAGGTATTTTGTCTAGTATATTGCTAATGATTAATGCTTGATTCACTTTAATAGTGACATTGAATTGTTTGTTCTATTTGCTTTATGAGAAATGGTCATTTTATATTGGTCGCGAATACAATAAACCATTTCATATCTTTTAGATCATTTAAATAGATACAAACAATACAAAGTTATAAGAGGAGCTTTACATAAGAAATCAAATGCACGTTGTGTAAAGGATTGCTTGATTGCATACAGTGTAGCCTATAATTACAATCACCTTCGTTTATTGATAACATTTTGTTTAATATATAAAAACTTGATTTTTGCAGTGCTTTCTTGAAGACCAGGGACTTAGAGATCGTCTTCTTTTGAGACAAAAGATTAATTGTACCCACTAGCATATTACCCTTAGCAGATCTTTCATATTGTTATTTGCTCTGAAATGGAAAAAGCTCCTTGTTTTGCATCACATGACACATGTTCCTGGGGGAAAAGGTGAATGAGGAATGAGGAAAGATTTTTTTGGAATACTTTTGGCTTTCTCTACCACTAGGAATGTTTTCAATGTTTCATTTGGTTACAGAAATGTTTAAAATAGTGTGTGAATTAGCTTTTTAATACATTAAAGGGACAATCCATTATATTCACTTCAATGCATATGATAGCTGAGAGGTCCTATTACATTTTTACAGTCTTTTATAAATGCATTTGCTGCTTTCCCCACCAACTTCTATTTTCCATGCAGGAGATGTTTTTGATCGAGCACATCTACCTGCACATGATGTGGTCACCTCCATTGCTGGCTCGGGGAAGAGTGTGTGGAAAGCACTTGTTGGTTTTCCCGTTCCCAGCTAGTTGCCATCCAGGTGGTGTGTTTGCCCGAATAAATATCTGTTTACGTGCTCAAGGGCTTCCCTGCAGCCAATCGGTGACAAGAATGACCGAAAGATGCTGTCTCACCAAATTGATGTAGTATAAAAACAAAATCCTTTATTGTAGACTAAATAAAATACGTAAATCCACGGCAGATATCCAGTGGGGTGTAAAAGAGACATTTTGTGCATCCTCGCACTTAGTTGTGACTTCTGTTAATCACCGCGTTTACTTTGGCTCCTGGATTTTCCCGGTTTGAGTTTGCATTGTAAGTTTGTTTAATAGCACGTAGAACCATCCACAATATTTTCCTTCCTTGACAAGAATCACTGGACCACAGAGAAGGACTCCTGCAGGTAGGGTAAAGTATTAACACATCAAATGGGGCCAATGAATGTTCCAAGTGGAAGTTTAAACTAAAGAGACTAATGATATGTGGATTAAGTATGCAGATGTTTTAGAAAAGCAAATAAAAGAATAAATCAAGAACACGTTCTGCTCTAGACTGTATAGTTTATCATGTTCGAGTCTCTTAAAATAAACTTGCCGCTGTTTTATTGTTTACAGAGTAATATATGTTCGTGTTGGGAAATATATCATTTATCATATTAATGTACATTTAAGTAGTTTGGGATGTAATTCATTTAGCGGTCTTATGGCATGTTCGCGAAAGTTTGTCAAATTAACATTTCTCTTTTCCATCCTTAATAATATATATTATCTCCTCTGAGACGTGCATGTAGGATGGGATCTGATTTATACTATGCACTGGAAGATCTCATTAAGCAGCTTTAGTTAATGATCTTTAAGGTAAAATGATTGAATTAGGTCATAGTTGTTTATAATCTTATCTTCTAAGCCTAGATAGATGATCAGCTGATAATAAAAGAAACCTATATCTGTTTGGGGAGTATTTTTTCAATAGCGGGGGTACTTATTTAACTAAATCAGCAATGTCAGTTAGCACCTGTGTGCCTATGGGCCAGAAACAATTTGGACACATTTTTGGTTTATTTTTGGCCCATTTGTTTTTGGGCAACAAATTACATTCCCTGCCCGTTTGGTTCGTATGAAAGTCGAGGGACATCAGGGGAGAGGAAGTCACCAAAATGGCTGCCATTTTGCCCTAAGGAGAACTTTTACAAAATATATACCAGCGGCATCATGAGGAGTTAATTCTCCCCCCTCTTTAAATACGTTTTTATAATCAAGGCTTAGAAGTTTGGATAAAAGGGGGGAGCTAATGTATATCACAGATATTAAAGGCTAGCTTTATTTTTTAAAAACTATGAATTATCAGGACTTTGCAGTGCATTTAAAAGAATGTGTGTACATTTTTTTTATTACATCGGGGTGATAGTGTTTTAGTGCTTCAGACTTTTAGCTGTTGTAGGCAGGTGTTCACAATGCCCCAAAATGATCAGTGAAGTTATCAGGTCATCTTAACTTTGTAGCATTACTTATCAAAAATGTAACAATTATGGGGTTTTTCTTTTAATTTTCCTGACCTGCATTTGCTTAATTTATATGATGAAACTCCTGGTTTTGATTAATGCAAATATATTTGGTTTGCAAAGTAACATAACCATGTTGATATTTTAATGGTATCCTGAAGTTTTTTTTAAATTCTTTATTTAATGTGGTGTTCACCCAAAGTATCACATGACTGACAGCAACGGCAGCCTCTGGGTCTGCAAATAAAGGAGGTTTATTGGAACGAAATGATAAGATAATCAGTTTTTTTTTAACAGATCTAACCTACATTGCTGCATAAAACAGTCGTATTTTTTATCTTCAAGGAGAGAAATATTTTTTCCATATGACTACTTTAAGTCCTCAAACCAGTGATTATTATCCTTTCTGAACTGGGGAAGACGAGCAGTGAGAACTACAAATGTTAGGATATTTATTGTTAAAATAAATTGAATAGTTCTTAGAATAGAATACAGAATCTTTGAAACATTAGATTTTGGGTACAAGTATGGCATTTTTGGGTTAGTGCATGTGTTCGTATAATTCTGTTCAAGAAACAAACAGCCTAGTTTTACCATCTCAGGATTTCATGGTCTCGTGCTGTTCATGTTGTATTAAGTTTAATTGCCTTTTGCTGTCAATTACATATTTTTTACTTAGCTTCCAAAATGGTTTCATGTTTTTAAGCTTATTCATGTTGATTGATACAAATAGAAAAGAGCAAAACTAGAACAGAAAGAAATTAGCAACCTCATTGAAAGGTTAATATATTCTGCCTCAGACGTGATACACATATTTCTTTAGATTTCATTTTTGTCTATTATAGTGTGTGTTGCGTAATATATAATAGCATAAACATATTTTTGTGTATGTGTGTGTGTGTATTCATTTATACATTTCAACTCTTGGACATATATGTAATCTAAAACATTCTTGCAGCTTGTGGATATAGAACAGAAATATATTTAGATGGACGCTAGTAAAAAAAATGTAAAAAAGGAGGGTTTTGTATATGCATTCTAATATTTAGTATTACATTACTTTTTTGTAGCTTTTCTACATATTTATGATTTCAAACACATACATATTAAATGTATCACAAAGTATCTAAATTACAAACCTGTTACCACCCACTGAAGTCTCAATGTACAATGGATTTGGGTAATACTGGACTTCTATCTCTATTAAACATGCATTTGCAGGCTGAAATTTCTTGGTTTTAAGCATCCAAACACAACAGATTATATTTTCTGAAGGGATGGTTTGCTGTAGAGTTGTGTTGACTTTACCATACATTGATTGTCCAGCCCCAGTTCAACCAGGAAAAGCTTTTGAGCACTAACCCTTCACAATAGTGAAATGAGTGTTAAAACCAGAACAAAAAAAAAAATTCAAAACTCACAAAACACAACATTCATAACAACATTGGCTGTGTACAGCACAAAGCCAATATGAAGACTTCAATCGCCAAGAAGGGCAAGAAGCTAAGCAGGGTGACATGGATGAAAGTACATTGAAATTACTGTGGATTGTTATGCTAAGAATGGAAACCCTTTGGGAAGAGCTGGTCTAAAACTGTACCAAACTATTCCAGTGGTCTAATTTAATTATTGTGCTAAATTCTTGCCTAACTCTACTAAAAATTAATTAGATCCAATGCCACATAGAGATGTAGGTTAATACACTTGACATTGTTCTAATGTCTTAAAGAATCCTGCTTACTGCAGAGAATGGATTTAGTATTGTTAATGTGACAATTAGGCATGCTTTGAGAGTGCACAAATTAGCATGTTCTTAAGTGTGTTAATGGTCATCCTCATCTGTTCTGGCTGATTTACTTTCATAATCATTTTTTAATTGATTATTTTCCTTGTTTAGAAGAAATTGAGGAAGTAGCAGCTCACTTTAAATGTACTCTAAATAATGTATCAAAATCAGACCTATACAATATTTAAAAAGGTATCTTTACACCAGGTAGTGTGATTAGTATATGCTTCTTCTATTCACACATGAAACAGTTGTGCATTAAAAAAATAGTGCAGTTTTTAAGTGACAAGTGAACGATTGATTTTACACCTATATGGTTAATTAACAGGTAATCACACACAAACATTTTGGACACAGATAGCGACTTAATAGCCTGACTTACGGTGTGTCTCACTCAGCAGTGTATCAAGTTTTAGCTCACTTGTGCTATTACAGAGGAAAAGCATATGAGTCTAATGTAGCCCACATGGAAAGTCCAGAACCAAAATGTGAGGCAAACTGCTCTGCACAAAGGAACCAACCACCCCAGATGTACATTTTGGCCTTCATGGGAGTGGGGTGCGGTTGGTAACCCTCTCAACAAGGAGGGTCCACACCTGGGCTCAACTTTACAATTGGAATGGGCCCCAAGAGATCCTAGAAGGAAGAATTCACACACAAACAAATTTGAGAACAACTGTGGGGTGGGGTGGTTGCTTCCTCCATGTAGACACATTTGCCTCACACTTCTGTTCTGGACTGCCCATCAGTCTGAACAGGATCAGACCAATATGTTGACATAGATATTTCCTATGTAATGGCACACATGAGCCAAAACTTGAAAAGCTTATGAGCTGTGACGCATCGTAGGGCAGGCTGTTAAGCCGTTATCCGATCTTGGTTAAGTTGCTCTGTATGTAATTAACATGGTTCTGGATAAAGATCAAGTCAGATGCAATCCCCGTAGCAACCAATGGACTATTCTGCTAACTGCTCCTACCACCTTGCACCAAAATTGCTCTTTACACAAGATATGTTCTATACAAGATACTGTACTAGTAGTCATGTCAGTTAGTGGGCGTAGAGAGGAGGTGTTTTACATAACAACCTAGTTCAATAGCTGTGTGTGCCAACTATGCCATTCTAATTAATTCCATAGTAGGTAATATCCAGAACGCCTAAACATCTTTATTAAAAGTTAACATAGTATACAATATTGCTTCTTACCACTTATTCTTAACTTATTGCTCTACAAGGAATGCAGAATATATTTAAAGAGATATATTGAGTGAGTGTTTGCACTTCTAAGCAACGCCAACTGCTCATTGCCTTAGTTCTATTGTACTATTGTAAAATTGTTCAGGTCACAGAATTGCAGTTTGTGTATCAGAGCTTTTAAAGTGCCTACAAGATTCTGCTTTAAAGTGTTCTTTTCAAATTGTAATTTTGACCTAATTATATTTCTGCTGGAAATCAACTTCAGACACTTAAACACATAAGTAGGTTTGGAACTATTGCCATAAAGAATACACGTATCTTTGCGATATATAAGTATGGTACTTCAGTATAAAATATTCAGATAAAAAGCGCGTTTGTCATTTTATTAAACATCTTTAAAAAAGGGATCTGTGTCATCAGAGATAAAGTTGTGATTGAATCCCACGGCAAAAGCCATCTCACCACTTTCTTACTATTTTCTTCTAAAGTTCCAATTTGTTCATAATGAGGCTGAATAAAAGACCATTTCCTTTAGAATTACTTTCTCCAATTCGGCTATTACATCTATGTCCACGAAATAGTTCTTTTTTCACCTCTGTAACTCATGGTCCCTCAACAAATGATGGATTTAAGTACCGTTATCAGCCATGGTAGTGGCCGGGCTTCCTGTACTCAATTCATTGTTTGATGATCTGTGCATAGGTAGAGATACGGTGTACAGTGTTTAGTTCTAGATCTTGCTGACTGGATCTTGTAGAGTTGTATGCTTAACATGTGCGATATTGATGTGTCTGAAGGCTCAGCTCATAAGAAACGTGGGCTAAGTGAGACACACTTGGGTCTGAGATCCTGATAACCCCACTTAAACACTTTTGTAAGTACCTTAAGATGATGAAAAAATTTCTTGGGCTAACACAGGAAACAGACCCTAAAGTCTTCAATGAGTGTGATATGCTGTTGAAAATTAATTTGTTGAATACTTGGCAAAGAAAAAATCCTCAAAGGTAACTCTCCCTGTTCATGGCATAACCTATAAATGAAAGAATTAGTGTCCTCAAGTTAATATTTCTTACACATGAAGGAATGTTAAGACATTAACATACTTTTTAGTCTATTGCTCCATTACTTGTTTATTAAATGTGTTTTTGTACCATTTTAAAAGGTTCTTTTCAAATGATATCATGCTTGTAAAATGCTAATAAAGCATAGGTACGTGCACATCATTTTCCAGTGAAGTGGCAGGCTAATCATAATCCTGTGATATTTTAATAAATCATATGCCAAGACTGAGCAGTGAGCTGAGCAGATGTCTTCTGATATGCAGAACAAAGTAAGTCACAAGTGATGTGTACTTGATATGAGCCACAATAGTGATAAAATTGAGATGGACAGCTTGTCATCCTCCCTTTATTTAAAATATGCACACTAAATTTTACTATGCCACTGATAAAATACAGCATGATAAAGCTGCGATGATAAATTCCCGTAACACACATTAATTCCATGTGACAAGCCTGCCATGGAAAAGCTTAACATTCTAAATATGTCATCAGACTCTTCTAATGATGTGGAGTTGGCCTGAATGCTTGCACATCCTTGGCATAGAATAGTTTACATAGACCACTTAAGGAACATTGTGAAAAAAGTGAGGGTACTCGTACAAGTATAAGCTAAACACTTGCAATTTCTGGAATTTCGTGGGGCACTATATATAGGGTAAAATTAAGTGGTGATGAGAGGTGGCCTATAGAAAAAGTGCATATGTGGAGCTGGAGTAAAATAGCAGGACAGAAAAACCTAATGACAACACATACATACAACTAGTAACAACAAATAGGGCAAAATAACGTTTGTCTATGCATTTGTAGATAGTGTGTTAGATGTGAATTATATATGTGTGTGTGTATATATTGTGACAGTGAACCGGGCATAGTGGTGGATAACGTATATATATTTCTCAGAAAATACTGCAGTGCAATGTATTTGATAACCCCAGGGAGAATGGTTTAGAGACCGCTACTCCCCCAAATAGGTTGCATTTTGCCAGTGGTCTTTTGACTGTGCTTTTTCTCACTGGGAAAGGACTCTATGGTTCAGCTGGACTTGAATTGTAGAAGCAAATGGGGTTTTATTCTGTAAGGATGTTAGTTTCATATACTGGTCTTCGGATGGTGTGGTCACTTTTAGATCTGCCTGGTCTTGCTTTGCATGAAAATGTTTTAGATTAGTCCAATTTCTGCAGTATTTGTTGTTCCCTTATAAATATTTAACTTAGCTCCAATTTGGCCCAGGAAATGGTGATGTGAGCTCATACTTTTGGACCTGATAGTATGTTTAATTATTTTAAGAAAAATCATATGTTTCACTATTGGAAGGAAAATTGTTACTTGATGACAAGCTGTCCAGGCTCCATGGCAGGAAAAGTAGCCCCAAATGATGACGCTAACGTACTTCAGCGTTGGGATGATGTTTTCATGTTGGTATGTAGTGCTGCGTGTTCTTCCCGAACAATCCAATCTTAGTTTCATCAGTCCACAAAACATTTTCCCAGTAGCATTTGTGGAGTGACAGGGTGCAACCTTCAGGTACGCAGAAATGTGTGTATTTTTTTTTATATAAACAAGTGGCTTCCTGTGTGGTGTGTTGCCTGTTCAATGTTTTGGGTATGTAGACTCATGAACAGAGATGATAAGTTTGGATGATCCCTTTGAGCCTTTCTCTGTTAGTCTAGGGTTTGCTAACTGTTGCTTTTGTTGAAGTCATAAGCCTTGGCGTACACATACTTTTTTCAACCCACACTGTGAATGTTTGAAAGATATATTCAAAATGCATAAGAACAATACAATAATGTGTCCATTATTCGTTAAAGCAGATTGTGTTTTTAGATTAAGATCAGACCATAGTTTTAGACACAATTGTACATAAATGCTGGTAATTTCAAAAGGTTCAATTACTTTTTCTTGCCACTGTATATTAATGTGTTTGATATCTAAAGTACCATTCAGTTTTTGCGCGTACTATAAATGAGCTCATAGTTATTATTTATCACACCATCGTCTACGTTCCAAGGCTACCTCAATTTAGTTTTGTATTTGTAGAGATTAAGCCTCAGGTTTGCCTCCCTGTGCTCCGTTTCTCACTTCACAAAGAATTATATTCACAGCAGAAATACTGACCAGACTAGTGACTGCTAATTGAGTTCAGTATCCATCTAAATGAAATGTCAATAAAATAGGTTTGTAAAGTAAGCATTCCCTGCTTTTCCAGGGATCAGTGAAGGGAAAACAAGATTTGTTCCAGTGCCACAGTTTTGCTAATAGGTGGATGAAAACAGCATTTCCATATGAAATTCTATTATAACCCTTTCCTTCTGGCTTCATTCTGATGTTACTGAGACATTGAGCAGTACCTGCTGGTGACTAGGTCTGGCACCCTAACAAAATCAATGACAAATAACTGAACAGGAACTTTGCCAGAGTTCTATACCAGACCTGCAGCCGCATATAGTAAGCGAATAATAAAGTGTTTTATTTTTTTATGCTATTTCTGAGAAGTGTTGAACTGAGAAGGAAAACTTAAACAGAACGTAGCTAGAAGACTAGGCAAAAACGCTATTGGGTTTGGAAATATTGAATAATGCGCTGCAGCTGTAGATTGATACAATTGCCCTTATAAAAGTGAGTTGTCCCCAGCTGTAAGTGACATATAAATAAAATCAAATGCACAAACATGTGCGATACATTTTTACGCCTATACATTTGTTTATATCTGCTCTTTTCTTATCCGTTTTCTCTGTTATGTACACCTCATATAACAAAATAAATAAAAACATTTAATTTATAATATTAAACCAGCACAGGACGGGCAATGTCATTAAATGAAAAAGAGGTCCCTTGGCGTAGCAGAAAGAGGTAATTAACTGTAAAATGCTGTTGCTTATTTTAAACGAGCACATAAAGAAAATAAATGTTTCTCCTCTCATTTTCTTTATTTTTTTTGAAGTCGGGATGAATGTTACAGCTAGAGGAAGCTTAATTTGACAAACAGAACAATATCACTATCCCGGTTTATCTGTCTGCAACATTGAAAGTACTAAGTCTTTCTTTGTATTGCATTACATTTTACTTTGAACTAGTGGGAAATATTAGTCATTGTTGTGCTGATATGCTATAAGAAGCTTTGCACAATGACCCATCTATACCTCCTAAACATGGCGATTTCTGCTTTGTGTTGTGTTTGCACCTCCTGGTCTATACAACCAAAGACCCATGTAGTTTTGGAAACACAATGTATGAAATATTATCTGCAAAGTATTTCACTGGATTCTTTAATTGCATATTCTTTGTAATAGTCATGAGTGAGAAGCAGTATTTCCCTATAGTTGTCCATGTTGTGTTAGTGAAAGCTGGAAGCATCCTCTTCCTATATTCAGTTATTTTAACATTAATACAAATTTACAAAATAGCAGAAGCAAAACACCCTCAAAATAAGTATTTATTGTTTTTTTTCTGTTTTAATTTTTTATTGTGAAGTCCCTTCAACAGGTCTTTCAGCAAGTTTTACAAAAATGTTTGCAAAATCCGAATTTGGAATTGGCATAGGACACAACACAAACCCTGGTGTATAGTCACTGTTATCTGAATCCCGTAATTTACACTTTTGTGAGTGATAAATTTAAAAAAGTATTGGTTCTTGAACTTTAGCAAAACTCTGATATACAGGAAAATCTCCAGGATATGGAGAATCGTTAATTTATTACACATCATTTGCAAGCAAAGAAACAAGAAATTCCTCCATTATTCAAGAGGTTATATAAATTTACCGTGACAGCCTCTGGAAAGCGAGACACTTTTGTTGCTAAACAACTTGCTTTCTCTCTTTTCTTTTTAATGGTCAGAACCACAAAACTCATTGCTTAAAGAAAGAACCTCAGGTACCACAAACCATTAGAGTTAAATTTACATGACTATATAAACTCTCATTTCTAAAAGATTGTTTTTTTTTTCTAGCCTGATCATAGGGCTGCATTTAAGGGCCTGGAGAAAGCAGAATTTGTGGTGTCTCATTTTGAGAGGTTTGAGCAGGACTAATATTTTTCTGTCTGTTGTATGTTAGAGATGGAGGTTAATGAGGATGATGCTTGAGGCTTAGCATTGGACCCCTTACTGGGATATGTGAGGCATTACTATGAATTATATGGATAGCAGTATCATCATTGTGTTTTGGAGGATCTTGAGTAAACATTGTGTAATTGTGTGTGAATATGAGGCCCTTCTCTGCCACTGATGTCATAGCTCATACTGTGTTACATTATATTTTTAATACAGTGCTTTAATTCCTATAAACTGCAAAATGCAGGTATATGTGTAATACTGTTAAGAACGCCTAACAAAGACTTTGTTAATGACGTGTATGCCTTGTGCATTGGAGTGTTGAGGGTGTTTCACAAAACATCTGTAAAATGTTGCACAAGAACTGCAGTAGCCACTACTGTCTGTTCCCCTGCCACACAACGTTTGAGTAAGGAAATTAGGCCTATGTTATCTGTACTGGCCAGGCTGTCAGAGCCCACAATTCCACATACTGCCTAAGGGAAGAATATCATGGTTACCAACCTACTTATTACTGAATGCTCGTAATTATTTGCCAGAGGGAAAAGTCAGCATTTCTATGGTCCTGCAACATATGTAGAAAGCGATAAGATGAAGTAGCACAGGTTATAGTCGTAGCTGTGTTAAACTAATTATTGCTTCAAACGTTTGGTGACAACATGTATATCTCAGACTAATACAGATTTCTTTAGATCAAATATTTTAATTTTTTTTGTCGATTGAATTTTGCCTATGGTGCTGTTGAAGAATGCTAGGTTTCCTGTGTACAATGTGCTCCTTGCTCTTCCATCTCTTTGCTCACTAGTGTGAAATAGGCCTGTATGGAAGTTGAACATCAAATACTTAATGTCTGGTTTTCAGATATTTGATGGATTGTATAGATTATGTTGAACTAAAGGCAATGTTATGTATTTATTGTAGAAGCATTGAACCCAACCACGGAGGGTGGGCGCTGGAAGCTGTAGAAAGTATCCGTCGTGATATTTGTTTACTGTCTACATAGTGTTGTATGTGTTTTTGTCTTTGTGTGTTACATACCCAGTGCTGCTATAATTAAGCCAATTTGTATCGTGTATGTCTGTCATCACCACTACCAGTCAAGGTGTAATCTGGGTACAGCCTAAGTGGCAGTGCCCTCTCGTCAGTAGTGATGAACCTCAGATCTCTTTCAAATCTTTCAGTCTCTGTTGCTATGGCATTGTCAGATGTTGTGTGAAATAGGAAAAAGGTGATACTTAATAGATAACCGTTCATTTACATACTTTAATGTATGTTACCATATCTTTGGAAATGGTTGATTGAGCTATAACCTTATATTGTGAAAAAAATGGGCACCATACCACAAGGTGTTTGGCTAGTGCCCAAATAATATAGCTTGTTTACAATCACTTTCATAGCTGACTATTGCTATTTCTTTAAGATTTAATTTTTCTTAATACATACAAGAAAAAGCCAACTGCAGCTCTATAATTTATGCATTACATTTTAGTTTTAAAAAGGAAGAAATGCTTTGGGAGTGCTCAGAAGTGCTGTGAAACTGCTTTTTGTTCATTTGCATATAGCTTGTCTTGTGCACAAGAACAGGAATAGCCTATTGAATATTACCAACAGAAAATTTACATACACTTCACTTTGTCATATCCCCTGTCACCGATCTTTAGCAAATCCGACCAATGGTGGATTTCATCCATATTCAGGTCTCTGTTTAGCTGATCAGTGAAACATCTTAGCTTCCTTTTCTTAGCAGCAGAGACAGAGAAAAACAAACTTAACATAATTGAATTGTGAGAAATACATTCATCACAACATTTTTTAAACTCATCATCCTTACCCATTTTCCCTTTTTATGTTTGGAAGGAAGATATTTGTACTGTGGTTATGTATATATTTTCTAAATAATGGTTGGTACAAACAGCTACCCTATACACAATGTCACAGTTAATGAATTTCATTGAATAGTCAATGCTATGCCGAATTTCCAAGAGTAAAAGTTCATTCCTACCAATGTCTTAATCTCTGTAGTTGGGGCGATGACTAGTTTTTGCCCACATGGTACCCCATACCAAGCAGGCAAAGACCCCAGCACCTACCTCTACTGAGCGCTTTTGTATGGCTTCATATCTCTGCCTTAGAAGGATCAGGGCCGACGCCACCTATAGGCATTCATTAGAAGCGCGGCCGCAGCTCGCGGTCACTTGATGGGAGACAGGCAGGCGCGCAGGCAGTTCAATGGAAGCCTGGATGAGTCCTCAATACCCTTGGCTAACACAATCTGTGACTCTTAGAGCTTTAATCAGTAGAACCTAGTTGACCCAAGAATAGAGATGGAACATTGCATCCTAAACTTAATTACTCTGGGATTAATACATTCACACCATTCACATTCACACCAAAAAAGCAAAGACAGAATTCATTAACAGTAACTTTTCAGTGTTGAGTGTTCAAAGTGGGACTCTGTTTTTTCAGTTTTTAGTTTTTTTTTTATAGAATGTACATTTTGGTTCTACCCGATGTGAAACCAAGTTTCTGTCATTTAATCCAGCAATGTTTCCTGAAGGTAATGGAATTATATTTTACAGAGGCAGAGAATAATTGTGTTAGCAGTTTCCTCTGGGGTAAGTATTTCTTTAAAAAAACAAAACAAAAGAAAAAAAAAAAAACCCTCTATGTACAAGAGGACTTGTAAGGGGGGTAATGCATTCAGTATCCCATCATTATGCATTAGTTCCTAATTCATCAACAAAGTGCTGATCCTAATGAGCCATTTGGAATTCATCACGATTAGTTTTAATGAATCCATACCTAAGGTAGCACAGATGTAATTTATATTGTTCCACCAAAATTAAAATTATAGTTACTCAACCAAAGAATTTCTAATGTCTAAAGAAGGTCATATGTGGAAATGTTGTCATTCTACACGGACGCACGCTTGGAAAAGGGTAAATGCAATTATTTTTTATAACTTTCCAGTAAACAATTCAGGTGCACGGATGTCCTGTTACCGTTTTTAACTAGGAGCCTCTAACAAAAGCTGGATTTCAGAATGTTCCTTTAACTGGTCTTGTACTTTAAAAACTGTAGTACTGAGCAAATAATAATTACCTTTGCCCCTAGTTCATTGTTGGTTGAACCATTTTCAAAATCATTACGTAAATAAAAGTAAATCACATAAATTCAGGAAATGTTCTTGACATGGAGAAAACTAGCCATCCCTTGTGAATCACTGTCTGTTGTACTTTTTCATTGTTGTGGTGATGTAATTTTTAGTAAGACTCCTAGTTGATGGCGTTATTGTATGTTCTTCTGTTTTGTAAAGGTCCCAAAACACAACATTGTGTAACCTGACTTAGAAATGTTTAGCATCACTTAGGAGCTTCTTTTGCTTGTGGCATCTCAACATCAGTGGCGTCGCTACAGGGGGGCAAGGGGGGG